>JASAND010019042.1:0-19324 GCA_030248195.1 Trissonchulus latispiculum
TATCAGACCTAGTGATGTTTCAGTCGCTGAAACTGAAACTGAAACTAGGTTTCAGTCTCTACATGTTTCAGTTTCAGTCACTGAAACTGAAACTGAAACTGAAACTTTTTTGGAAAACGGACTGAAACTGAAACTGAAACTGAAACCATTTAAACTGGCAGACTGAAACTGAAACTGAAATTATTTTTGGTATCCGACTGAAACTGAAACTGAAACTGAAACTACCCTAATTCTAGAACTGAAACTGAAACTGAAACTGAAACTGAAACTAGAAAAGTCTGAAACAGTTTCAGTCCCATCGTAAAATCGTAAGTTTTTCCTTCTAGCTGGAGCTTAAACCGGTTTCAGTTAATGCTGGAACTGAAACTTTATTTCAGTCTTTGCGTGTAAGATCCTTTCAGTCTCTGCGTATGGTTAAGTTCTTTGTAAAATGCTACTGCAGATTTGCCATAACAGTTTTCCTTGCGAAAGAATACAAGGAATGTGTTACGTTTTAGCCTCTCGTAATTATTACAGCAGTATTACTTTTAGATCATTTAGATACTGTCAGCATAATAGATAAAGTTAAACAAGGAAGTTATGTTAAAGCATAATTGCTTTATATAGTTTTTAAAGCACAAGTTGTTGATGTGGTACCTCTACGGTTTGTGGCCTCCAGAGGCTAAGCATCGAATTGCAGCAATGAAGCTTTATGGCCTCAACAGCTTTACATTTTGGAGAGATGCTTTACTTAAGCAAATAACCAAGCTGAGTATTAGTATTAGGTACTGAGTTATATAATGAGAAAGCCAACGCAGCAAGCAACTATTAAAACTTATTTCACATCATAATTTTTTTGTCTTCACAAAGAAAAATATTGGATACAATATATTAGATAAAACTGTTTTACTCAGAACTGACATAGAAGCTGAGATTATAAACTAAAACGGCAGGTTCAACAGTTTTAAATTTCAAATATTATGCGGAAACTGAAATTTATCTTTTTGGGCGATGGTTTCAACTGATAAAGCCGAACTAAAACTGAAATTATTCCAAAACATGGACTGAAACTGAAACTGAAACTGTTTGGCGTCACCGACTGAAACTGAAACTGAAACTATTTTGCGTCACCGACTGAAACTGAAACTGAAACTGAAATTAATTTTGACCAGCGACTGAAACTGAAACTAAAACTGAAATTATTTTGGGATGACGACTGAAACTGAAACTGAAACTGAAATTATTTTTGGTATCTGACTGAAACTGAAACTGAAACTGAAATTAGCTTAGGTTGTCGACTGAAACTGAAACTGAAACTGAAACTAAAATGGGCTACTGAAACAACACTAATCAGACCCCCCTTATCAAAGCAAATTAGAGCGCTATGCTTGCACGCTTTAGAACGAAAACACAACTAGTCAGTTGGTTCAACGTGGTTGGTTCAATGTGCGTCTGTTGCATGTAAACATAGCGGGCGAATTTCTTTGACATTTTATGGGGGGGGGGGTAGGCCGATAGCGCGCATCGGATGTAACAGCTTTATAATACATAGAGTATGCCTGCTGTCATACTCTTATGTATTATGTACTCTTGGAAGCATAGGATAACGTGGGGGGGGAATGGGGGGGGTGCAGACCCCCCCCCAGACCGACAAAAAACGGGTAGACCCCCTCAGCGAAAAGGAAAAAAGGGCAGACCCTCTCGTCCAGAAAGCAAAAAAGGGCAGACCCCTCAGCGATTTTCACCGAAAATTGGTAATTTTTTAGCAAATTTTAGCGATTTTTTAACCCATTTGATTCAGTGTTCTAGAGCAGTCTTGATTTCTGATACTACCATCTTGGCGGACCTGGAGGTTGGTAGCCCTACTCGGTGTGGTCTCCCCTTGCCTTCGTTGTCACCAGAGTGAGGATCCTGTTCGGTCCCCCTGGCTCCCCCCGACAATTTCTGACGACGTGTTGTCCATCCGTTGACTCCCTCCATGATCTGTTCCAGTGATTGTGGTGCAGGCTTTGGCCAAATGGACCATATTGTATCATGTTATTCCTGTAAGAAAGCTTTCCATGCCCCGTGTGTTGGCCTAATTCCCCAGCTATACAGGAGCTTTGAAAAAATGTCCAAACTGAATGTCGTGTGGCTATGTGATGGTTGCCATCAGTCGCATAGCAATCAAACCACCCATCCTATGTTATCTACCGTCGCCAGCCAAACCATGATTTGCCCAACAGTCGATGAAGAAACCCAGGTTGAACCATCCTCTCCTACTTCTCCCTCTAATCCACTGCCCTCACCCCTGAAAGTCAGTTTACCCGACACCTGCGTAATCAGGTTCTCTGGACAGTCTGACCCTCTTTCTTGTTTTTATGTGTTCGATTTCTATTTCGATGGTAAGCTGTTCAAATCTGCCGAGCATGCCTTTCAGTATAACAGGTTGATGTTCTATGGCTATGAAGATATTGCTGCGAAGGTCCTCAGTGCCCCTAACCCGGTCACCGCTAAGAAGCATGGAAAAGTTTGCCGAAATTCCCCTTGCCGCGACATGTCATATGAGCTCTTATTGATGAAGGACATTCAGAAGGCTAAGTTGGAACAGTGCGCCTCCTACCGTGACGCACTGCGTGCGTCGGGCGACAATATTTTAGCCCACTCTACGTATCCCGGCCAAAATGCTTTTTGGACGACAGGCCTCCACAAAGACACCCCTCTCACCTCTGCCGTTTTTCCTGGCCAAAACATGCTGGGAAACATTCTAATGGAACTTCGCCCTTGGGTTGGCTCAGAAGAAAATTACACCACCACCTACGATATTGTCGATATGGGATCTGCGGTTCAAGTAGTCAGGGATGGAGAGCTGCCTGTTGAGATCTCTACGAAAAAGCCCAGCCCATTTCCACGCAGTAAAACCAAAACTGGACGTCGTGTCCCCTATAATTCGAATGTCACACCTTTATGCTTCCACTGTGGCGTTAAAGGCCACGTTACAGGAAACTGCAGATTGAAGCGACATGGAACAGTAGTTTGCTATCATTGTCACCAGTCTGGTCATAAGGCCCGTTACTGTCCCTTCGTGGCATGTGATCAGTTCCTTAACGCCCAGCCCTCGTATCCGATTCGAAATCATACTATTCGTTCTCCGAGTCCCCTACTTCCCAGCCCTCCTGTTCAGTATTTGTCTTATGCCCAGGTGGCGTCGAACTTCCACCCAGTGCAATGAAGCTCCGGCCAAGGTAGGACGGCCGATATAAACTTTGGTAATTCTGTAACTTCCGGTCTTAACTCTCTGGCTCATGCTAGCTCCGAGATTACTCCTAATGCTGCTACTGCTGCTACTACTACTGCTGCTACTTCTGCCATTTCTCATACTGTCGCTAACCTTGCTAATGATGATTGTTTACAGCATATTCCTATCATATCGTCAGGGATGGTCTCCAAGTCACCCATTTCTCACTGTGACACTGATACTAAGCTGCATGCTGTTTTTTGTAATGTAAGGAGTATTTGCAACAAATTTCTCCAGTTTCACTTCGAAATTTGTGTTCAGCAAAATTACCCGGAAGTTATTTGCATAAATGAAACGTGGCTTAATGAAAATCACCCTAATAGCTTATTTCTATGTAAGAAAGACTATAGTATCTATCGACGGGACAGGGAAGGAGGGGAACGTGGGGGAGGAGTTGCTATTCTTGTTAAAAATGTTCTGCCCAGCAGGGAACTAAAAATACCAGAATTAACTTGCGTAGAAGGTATGGCTATTGAAATTTGTGGACCGGGAAATGAAAGGTATATTTTTAGTACGTTCTACAGACCCTCTGTAATAGAAACGAACTGTTTATCCAGTTTGGAAAAGTGTGTAAAATTTCTGTTACGGAGGGGACCCCCCGTAATTATTACGGGCGATTTAAACTTGCCGGGGATCGATTGGACTATTCCACAAGCATGCTCTGCGTATAAGCAGAATGAGTTTATGAATTTTTTTCTGGAAAATGGTTTCACCCAAAAAGTTCTCGAACCAACAAGAGCACAGGCTACTCTTGATTTGATTTTTGAAAGTTGCCCAAATTTAATTTCTGAGGTTGTGATAAGTCCACCTGTGGCGAACAGCGACCACTGTAGTGTCAGCTTTAGTGTGGACCTAACTCCACCTAAAGCAAATATTAGTTCTTATTTATGTTGGGATCAGGCTGACTATGTGGGTATGATGATGAAATTGGAAATGATAAATTGGGGAAACCTTTTTGGATCGTCTTCTTCTGTAAACGAAAAATGGGAGATTTTCAAAGAATTGTGCTTACAGACTATTGAAGAATACGTGCCTAGAAAAGTTGTTTGCTCTAAATCAAAATTTAAGTATCCAAAGCAAATTCGTCACCTTCTTATACAAAAACGGCGACTTCATAGGAGATTAAGAAGTTTCCCCAACATTGAAAATAAAACTCGTTTTGAACAAATCACGTCAAAATGCGATTCTGCCATCAAATCTTTTCACTTCGAAAACGAGCTTAAATTTGTGCAAACTCCCTCAAATCGAGCTTTCTACTCATATGTTAAACGTAGGTTGAGTTCTTCAGAAAATATCCCCGTGTTAGTTGTTGAGAATACAGTTGCAGATGATGATAAAGAGAAAGCAACGCTTTTGAATCGCCAATTTGAGTCCGTTTTTGTACGTGATAATGGAAATTTGGTAAACCTACCTGCAAAAGATTTCGACATAGCTCTAGAAAATTTTCTGTTTACGACTACATCAATTGAGAAAGCTATCAGCAGCTTGAAGATGAACTCTGCTCCAGGTCCAGACAACATTCCTGCCCGTTTTCTGAAAATGTTGAAAACTCAGCTTAGTCGGCCCCTGCAGAAAATTTTTCAACAGTCTCTACAGGAAGGAAAATTACCTGATGACTGGTTATTGGCACACATTGTTCCTATTTACAAGGGAAAAGGTTCTCGGTCCGCACCAGAAAATTATAGGCCAATTTCTTTAACATGTATTTGTTGCAAGATTATGGAAAAGGTGTTAAAATCTTTCATTCTTGATCACCTCGAAAGAAATAAACTAATAACCAAAGAGCAGCATGGTTTTATGTCTCGCAGATCCACACAAACACAGCTGCTTGAATGTGTCAATTCATGGACGGCAAGTCAGGATGCCAAGGATGCCATTAAAGTACTTTATTTAGATATACGTAAAGCATTTGATTCTGTTTCTCATGCAAAACTAACCAGCAAACTTAGTTCATATGGTATTAGGGGTAAAATATTACGGTGGGTGAGCGCATTTTTGCATGGTAGATCTCAGTATGTGAAAGTTAATAATGTATTATCAGACGTTGGGAAGGTGTTAAGTGGGGTACCGCAGGGCAGTGTACTTGGGCCTGTTTTGTTCTTAATTTATATAAATGACCTCCCCGATGTTGTTACTGGTGCGAATGTTAAAATTTTTGCAGACGATACAAAAATATACTTTTCTGGTTGTGCTGAAAAAGACTTCAGAAGCTTTAGTGAAGATTGTAAAAATGTTTTTGACTGGGCTTCCGAAAACCAGCTTTCTATTGCCTGCAATAAAAGTTTACTACTCGAAATTGGTGCCCCCTATTTGACTGGAGCATTCGAAATAAATGGCAGTGCAATTCCTAAAACTGAAATTGTCAAAGACCTAGGTGTGTATATTACGCCAGATTTGAAGTTCGCATCTCACTGTGACAAGATTTGTGCTAAGGCCTATCAAAAGGTTGGTTTGATTTTCAGGACCTTTAATTGTAGAGATGTAAAATTTTTAGCAGCCATGTTTTCGCTATATGTAAGGCCAATACTGGAGTATAATTCGTGTGTATGGTCACCCTTTCTTAAACAAGACGTAGCGAAACTGGAAGCAGTTCAAAGACGTTATACTAAAAGAATCCCGAGGTTAGCTCACCTTTCGTATAAAGACCGACTACGGCTATCTGGCCTCGAACTGCTTGAAACCCGCAGGCTAAAAGCTGACCTAATCCAAACTTATAAGATAATATACGAATTAGACAGTGTAAACTCTGCTGAGTTTTTTACTTACTCTGTGGATGCTGGTACCAGGGGACATTCTCTTAAATTGCAAACCTTTAAGCACCGACTTAATTGCAGGAAAAACTTTTTTACTAATAGGGTAATACCTATTTGGAACCAGTTAGAATCTGAGGTAATCACTGCGAACAGTGTCAACATATTCAAGAAAAAATTAGCTGCCCTGGATTTTACTAGTTATCTAAAATGTGGAAATGACTAGTACGTACGCACGTAATCATGTATATATGCGTGCAAATTTTGCAACTTCTAGCCGATCTGTTGGTTTGTTTGTTACTGTAACGGGTATTTATGTTATTTTATTTTGTTTCCATTTGTATACATTTGTAATGTACGTACGTATACGTTACATACAGCTTATTTACGACCATGTCCATGTACATGTGTTCGCTTTGGCTATTGTATTGACGTGTTTTATGGGCCAATAAACGATATTTGATTGATTTGATTTGATTTAAAAAATTTCTTAAAAATCGCTAAAAATTGTCATTTTTTACTAATTTTTGGTCAAAAACGTTAAAAATCCGCAAATTTTGCAAATTTCGGGGCAGACCCCTATAAAATTTCGGATTTTTTCAGGGGTAGACCCTTCGCCGAGGTCGGGGCAGACCCCCCCCCAGAATCGGACCCCGTGTTAATGTATGCTTGGAAGTACCTTAATGAAGTTGTTATACAAATATCGGTGCTAATTCACCAATAAGCGAGCAACAAACATTTCAGATAACAGTTGTGAGAAGCACTCATGCAGACAGAAAAGCCCAATAATAAAACTGCAAATGAGGTATATATATATATATATATTAAAATTTTGGCGTTTCTAAACACAGCAGCAGCACAAAGAAACAATTCAAATAATGAGACTACATTAAGTATTTTCAATTCTTACTATTTAAATTTTAAATTTAAGCATTTAAGGAATTTAAATTCATTCAATGCGGACGGTCCAAAAAATGGTTATATTTGACCCGTAGTCGACAACATGCTATGTAGATAAGTGTAAAGCCTGGTTCACACTGCTGTCTTATGTCTTATGTTTTTGTCTTTTGTGTTATGTCGTATGTCTTATGTTTTATGTCTTAAGACAGAACCGTTCACACTGCTGTCTTATGTCTCTTGTCTTAAGCAGCACATTTGAATCTTTCAGCCAATCAACTTGACAATGACTAGACTAGCTGCAATGTGATTGGTTCATCTCATAAGACATAAGACAAAAGTTGAGCCTGGCCCAAGTCTGTCTTAAGACAAAAAGACATAAGACATATGACATAAAACATCAGTGTGAACGCCTTAAGACACAAGACATAAGACAAAAGACATAAGACATAAGACAAGACACCAGTGTGAACCAGGCTTAATCGGAATTGGGTCCGTTATTGTGCCGTGTTTTACAGAGGCTAGGATAATTTAGACAGCTTCACTCAAGCCCGCAAGCCCAGCCTGGCTTAAGTACTATTAAACTAATTTTTAACTTTAACTACCTTAACTTAGCAATTAGCATACAGCAGAATTACTATGGCTTCGTAAGGCCTTGTTACTCTTACAAAAAGTATAAACAAGTACAGTATTCCAGGTACAGTATTGCTTTATAAATCTTTTGGGACAATTTATACAACCCTCTTCAATCTTTTCAAATTCCTATCAGAAGTCTAAATTTGTAAGTTTAGGTGAGATGAGATTGCATTAGGTTTATAATTTATGGCTATGTTATTCACTTTTGCACAAACTCAGTTTCAATGAAACAATAGAACTGTAAAATTGGGAGGCTGGGAAAGTTGTGACCTAACATGGACTAATATTCCTTTACAGCCATTTGACCTTTGACCTTAACTAACTCATTTCCTTTTATTCCGATGAAATAATACTAATTGAATGATATATACTAGCAAAAAGTTAGAATTTCAGTTTGGAATGAAAATGGAACAATACATTCAAAGATAATCAGGCCTAATTAGTGGAACTTATGGTGGAGGATGTGGTGGCGCTAGGCAAGCTAGTCAGTGCCGGTAGGCAAACTAAAGTACCGCTAGGCAAACCGCTGGTACCAGAAGGCAAACTCAAGGTGCCGGTAGGCAAACTCAGGGTGACGGTAGGCAAGCTAAGCTGAAAAGGGACAACTTTTAGTGATGAAGTTTAACAAATTTAAAATAATTTTCGTTAAAGTGTAATTAACAATAACAGATAATTTTCGTTAAAGTGTAATTAACAATAACAGATATGTCGCCATCTAAACAAAATTGTCTCTGATGTACTGCCCCAAAGTGACTTGACGGCACTTTAAGGATCCTGAAGGATGAAAACTTTACAGGGTTTTAGCATCATGTTAACTTTTAATCCTTTAAAAATTAATTAAAAAACCTTAAAGGCCTAAATTAAAATTCTAATTCCAAGATACCGCAGTTCAACATTTAAGCATTATTCCTGCTGCGCCTCAGCGCAGCAGGTCTCTTATGTTTGCTCGGTCCGGGCCCTCACACGCTGTTTACTCGATAAACATGCACTTCTCCATAAATACATGTAAGCAGTGGTTAAAGATAGGGCCAGCATGATTTGTGTGTAAATCTTTTTCTTTCTTCCAAAGAACATTTCTATAGAATTCCTTTAATTACTACGCATATATGTTCAAGTAGTAATGGAAATTTCAAAACCGGAATCTTCATTCCGATTCTTATTCTTTAGTCTTATTCTGACTGATGACTCATCATTAACGAAGATTTTTGAATGCACGAAAAATGCAGAAACGAATGTCAAGTATATGTACATACCTTTATTATTCCGCCGGAGGCGGAATCTTTGTAATGGGTCAACCCTAAGTTACGTGTAATAATAGACGAGCTAGATTTGTACAACCTATGTTTAACACACAAACTTAGCTGAGCTGTCTTTTTTCGATGGGGGGTGTGAGAGCGAAAGCTGGTCTGAAACACTTACTTCACATGTTGCCACATTTTATTCGTGGATTGTAAGGTTCCCACTTTCGTTTTCTTTCGCAAAAAAACTGATTTTTAAGCATTCTGAAGTGGGGGCATTAGTTATTTAATTCCTGAAATCTTTCACTTCGTTCCCCCCTCGGTTGCTCTGTTTTCGACTTGCGAAAGTGAAATATGCAAATTAGATGACTGTGCGAAGAGCAGTTAGTATTTACTAGCAAAATTGAAGAAGTTTAGCTTCTGCTGGTATGGGAAACGATTCGAAATAACAGGATTAGCCATATACCTAAATATTCTCAGCAGGTTTAGTTGCAGCAGTTATACATTTTCAAATCAGTAATTAATAAAAACGACATCACAGTTGGTTGCAAGACGCTAACCGATTTTCCCATAAACCTGGGTACAGTTAAATTGACTGCTTTCTATTTGGGGAGGATAAAAATCTCATATTTAGATTTTATTCAAATAAATTAGAATTTGAATTAAGATTGGATCTTGAAAGTAGCCATCAGCCAAGCTCGCAGAAACTGTTTCTCATCTGGCAGATGAGATATGAGATCACATTGTTTCAGGTACTTAGCTTTTTCTTCTCAAAATGGTGCTCTGTTAATTAGGAAGAAGCGGACATCTTGATCTAGCATAGATTCAAGTCATTGGAGTCTAGTCCCAGGAAAACCAAAACGTTGATATACTTTTGGACATACATTAGCACGCGGTCCGATTCTGGGGTCTGCCAAAACCCCGACCAGGTCTACCCCTGAAAATTCCAAAAGTTTGAGGACCTACCCTAAAATTAGCAAACATTGCAATTTTAACGTTGTTGCTAAAAATTACTAAAACTAAAGTTTTTTAGAAATTTTTATATTTTTAAGAATTTTTTTGTAAAAATCGCTAAAACTAGCTAAAAAATGTCCAAGTTTTGGTAAAAATCAATGGGAGTCCTACCCTTTTTTGCTTCTCGGTGAGGGCGTCAACCCGTTTTATATATGTCGGTTCCCATTACCCCCACGACATCTTATGCTTGTGAATACATGCAGTTTATACGGAGATTTTCAAACGGGTTTGTATTGTAAGCTTAAATTAACTTAATGTGTCGAAACATTAATTCTAACCAATAATGACATAACAAGAATGATTTGTTGTTGATTTATAATTTATAGCGAAATCTTTAAAAGGTTAGATTTTATTTCCCAATTTTTTATGAAAAATTAAGTCATTTAACTCAATCATTTCAACGAAGTAGTTTTCCCGATCGTTGCTGCATGCTCCTTGGTCACGTTTTCACTATCCCCTCGTCCTAAAAGGTGGTAGGGATTGTATCCTTTCTTGTGTATAAGGGAGTCTTAGACTCTTAAATCACCTGTTAGCTAGTGGGCCGCGTTGCAAAGGATACTCTTAAGGCTAGGAGTGCTGTTAAATTATGCTTAGATGATCTGGGAGAATTGAGTTTTAAAGTTTCAAAATTTCAAAAAATTCTCGAAAGTTAGAAGTACTGTCCGACCACTATTCCTAACTTTTTTCCTTAATTGAGGGCAGCGCCAGCCATTTAACCTAATCTTTTAGTGCTGTTGCAGCAATCTAACCACATGCAGCCCAATACAACAATGTGCTACCTAAAAACTCCAGAACTCCGGTGAGCTTCATTACTCGAGGGCGGAATACTAACCCTTTTAGGGGTTACTTGTTTATTTATTTTTATTTCAAATTATACTTGAAGTATAAAAGCAAGTCGGTCGAACATTACATTAAAACTATTCAGACAATGTTTTGCACGTATGTTTTTTGTAATAAGCAAGTAATGGCTCCATTATAAAATAATTGGCTGCGCAGCAGGTTTACATTTAGTGAAAGTGTTCCTCCCGCTGACACTTAAATCTTTTGCACAAAATATTGCTTGTTTTATGTAAAATTTGTCCAGATTCATAATTTTTTGTCGGGAAATTTTTCTGGCGTAAGCGATAAAATGACAATTTTTTTCACAGCCTGTGTTTAATACATGAATCCTCAACTTCGGGGTAAGTAGGGCGTTTCACAAAGGGCTCCTAAATCTAGCTCCTAAGTCCCTCCTATCTTATCTTTTATGAGCAGTTTACGAGCAATTTATGAGCGGCTCCTAAACTGTTTCACAAAGCTCCTCTTAAACTGCTCCTAGACATTCGCTCATAACCCCCTCTTAGCGCCTTTCTCTTAACTTTCTAAGCGCTTTCACGCCGGGAATTTGTGAGGTGTGCTGAAAAAGTTAAGAGACTTCCAAGTTAGAATGCCATTATATTATTTTCAACTACAAAATGTGATAGGAAATAGAACAATTACGTGGTACTGTCTCACATTAAAGGTAAGGATAAAATGAGCTTGTTTCTTATTTTTTGACGAAAGTAATGACGAAATTACAAATATTCACTATTATATATTTTTATTATATATTCAGCAGTAGAAGCTCAAAAACGAATGACAAGCTTTTACATAACTTTCCTGGATGAATACAATACATCGCACCGTTGTCTTGGCTAAATATTTGAACAATTAACACTTGAGAGTGCGTTATGAGCCCGATATTGGGCTCCTAATTTTAAGAGCCATTTTAAGAGGTCTCTTAGTTTAGGAGCTCTTCGTGAAACACCCTTCTCCTAACTTTTCTCATAAGTAGCAAACTTAGGAGCTCTTAACGCTATGAGCCCTTTGTGAAACGCCCCGACAACCGTAGGACTTGCCACTTTAATTTTGAAATCTCGTTAAGATATACTGTTTGGACAATAAAATACGAAATCAGCGAGATGGGAGAAAGTCGAAAAATGGCCCAAAAATGAAATTCAAAAAAGGTCCTTAGTATATATTTTGTACGTGACTACGTTGCGGATCCTTTCCTTCAGCAGGTATTTCAGCAGACATGATATGTTTATAATATGTATATATGTATCTCAGTCATCACATTTGAAGCATAGAACCGGGGTGTACTGGGGGGGGGGGTCCTCCTGGCTTTTCTCATAAACTTAGACTGAAAATTATTTGTATAAAACGTCCAATATCCACAATATGGGTATCAATCTAAAGCTGACGACAAGAACAACAAGTTCGTCCTTAATTTAAGCCCAGACAACGCGCACGCTTTTCGGTACACCCGGACTCCAGAACCCTCAGAATTTCCAGCAAACACTTAAAACTAAGCAGTAGAGGATCAAATCTCCTGAAAAAATTTCAGAACCCCCAGAACCCCAAGAACCCCCACCAAAAATTTGAAACTAAATATATGTAGTCACGAATCAAATCTCTTCGAAAAGTTAAGAACCCCCAAGAACCCCCAGAACCCCCATCAAAAAATGAAACTAAACATAGTTATAGATCAAATCTCTACAAAAAATTAAGAACCCCCAGAACCCCAAGAACCCCCATGAAAATAAAAGCTTCAAGAAAATCAAGTGGTAGATCAGAACGCATCAATAAGTGACTTTTATCTTGACATGGGCCATATATATATATATATATATATATATATATATATATATATATATATATATATATATATATATATATATATATATATATATATATATATATATATATATATATATATATATATATATATATATATATATATATATATATATATATATATATATATATATATATATATATATATATATATATATATATACATCTTTCCTGCCTTGTGAGCACCGTCCAATTACGCGTTCCTCCGCGGCAGCGCCTAGGCTTACCGAGAGCGTGTTAGGCTTAGAATAGAGCGTGCTTTTACACGTCTAAGCCTAAGCCATTTTTTAAGCATAAGCACAGCTTAATTCATTAAGCTAATTAAGCCAGATCAAACGGATTAAATTAATCCTTAAAGAATCAGGGACTAAGCAGGGCGGATTGAAATTTATTCAAGTTCAGATTAAGGAAACGGGATAAGACTAAAATGGTAATCCAAGGTGCATAGTCCTTAAGGAAATATATATATATATATATGGCATTCAAAAATGAGTGAGAAGTGGAATTCTATCTTAGTGTAGTTATTTGTTATGGCTGAGTTTGGTGTTCCCGATATTAGAAATTCTCGCCTTGGATAGGGTTTGCCTACCGGCACTTTTGGTTTGCCTGGCGGCACTCATGGTTTGCCTAGCGGTACTCATGGTTTGCCTAGCGGTACTTTCAGTTTGCCTAGCGCTACTAGTGGTTTGCCTAGCGGCACGGTTTGCTTAGCGGGAAAAGGCCATGGTGGAGAAACACTCTATTTTACTTTTGTTTCAAGTGTTACTAGTTAAATATTTTGACAAGGCTTGTTGAATCACTGCAGTAAGCCCAAATTCTAAAAGTGATCTACGAAACTCGGAATTTTGATATCTTTTATGCGAACTTAGCGGGAATAAGATTCATTGCAAAAATTGTTCAGTTCATCTAAAGCTTGTCTTTGATGCCCATTTACACATATTGGAACCGAAAACTTTTAAAATCCGGAAATTCCAGGATTCATGAATTGGGTTTTGTACAAGTAAGCAATTAATATCCTGGGCTGGGTTATACGTTTTGATATTGTCAATTAAACATTGTCAATAAGTTAATCCGCTATTGCGACTAATAACGCATAAATAATGCAATAAAAACTGAGAGAATAAAAACATGTTTATATACGTTATCATTTTCCGAACGTAAATCATGACGCTGAATCATTTTTAACAGCAAAACCATACAGCAATTTTTTGGTAATATATAGTTTATTTAGTCTTATATAAACTTTGTATATGCAAATTTAATTTGTTATTTTTCAATTAAAATATCAGAATTTTTCATTCAATATTAAAAACGTTATCTCTTGCATCCCTAGGTTTGGCCATTCCTATTAAAACGCCGAAATGCTTCTTTCTATATTTTCACAGACGACTACCGTAATCCCACGTTATGCAGGATTCAGATAGACGCTACTTTTTCAGAAGTTTTGAATTTGATTGGCCCTCGGCAATTGGCGATTTGTCAAACTAGCTTCGCCTGTTATTTCTGGTACAAAAAGCAAGTAAAAAGCAACTTGGCAGAGAGTGTTTTGTTTCCACTACGTCGGCTTGTTAACAGTGCAAAATTTATTTATTTATTGGATAACTTCGATTTTCATTGGAAATTTTGGCTGCTGGGGGAAGTGTTGAATGCTACAATCAAGAGTACATAATATAAGAGTAAGAAATTCTTACAGTAGCATGTACAAATTATGCAAGGTGTGCTCGGTTCATTAACTCGGGACCCCCCCCCCCCCCGTAACTTCGGGGGGGGGGGGGGTGGTCCCACTTTGCACTAATTACACGCTTTCATATAAGCGTGTGTCTGCTCGCTGATTCGCCCATTAGCCTAACGCTTACTGTTGGTAATTTATTAGTAGCTTTAATTAATTAATTATAACTTTAATTAGCGTAATGCAATTAAAAACTAATTCGACAACTTTGTAGCATTTTTTTGCTCTTTCCAACGATATAAAAATTGTTGCATAATACAAAAATTCGAAGGAATATAACAAAGTTGTCGAATTAGTTTTTTAATTGCATTACGCTAACTAAAGTTATAATTAATTAATTAAAACTACTAATAAATTACCTACAGTAAGCGTTAGGCTAATGGGCGAATCAGCAAGCAGACACACGCTTATATGAAAGCGTGTAATTAGTGCAAAGTGGGACCCCCCGGAAGTTACGGGGGGGTCCCGAGTTAATGATGAGTGAGTTAATGAGCATACCTTGCATAATTTGTACATGCTACTGTAAGAGTTTCTTACTCTTATATTATGTACTCTTGCTACAATTAATAGGCTGTTTACAGTTGATATTAACTTTTTCTTTTTAAGCAGCAAACATTTTGGCAGTTCCAACTTTTGGTGCAAATTTGAATGTTTCAACTCTCAGAGACGTTAGCCGTCGTTTAATTTCAATACTATATTGCAGAAACTTTTATTGCACTTACTAAGTAATGTTGCGGTTTTGCCAACATGATACAATTCAAGTTCCCAGTTAACGCCAGGAAAAGCTTGGAAACTGGGGAAACCTGTAGACTTTTGCCGCCCTTTTAACAGTAACTATTCAAGTTTTTAACTTGGCCATCTTTCAGTCTTTTTGTCAAAGAATTAGCTTTATCCTGGACTGCTAGTCCAAAAGTACTTCCTTCCTGGCTGGCGTCGCCAAAATCTGAAAGTCTTGAAAGTGTATTGTGTTGTTTCCGACAAAGATTGTTTTGAATCCTTTACTACAACTAAAGGAAATAGGGATAAAGAAAAACCTAATAAAAGCAGTTTTGATATCTTAAACGCACAAGCTTCTGCTATTTTTAAAATAACTATAAGACTTATTATTGATTAAATGAGTATGTCTATAGCTAAATTGTTCAGATATAAATCGGCAGTTTATTCATTTGAATTTCGGTAAATGTGTAAATATTTAACTAGTAACACTTGAAACAAAAGTAAAATAGAGTGTTACTCCACCATGGCCTTTTCCCGCTACGCAAACCGTGCCGCTAGGCAAACCACTAGTAGCGCTAGGCAAACTGAAAGTACCGCTAGGCAAACTCTGAGTGCCGCTAGGCAAACCATGAGTACCGCTAGGCAAACCAAAAGTGCTGGTAGGCAAACCCTATCCAAGGCGAGAATTTCTAATGTCGGGAACACCAAACTCAGCCATAACAAATAACTACACTAAGATAGAATTCCACTTCTCACTCATTTTTGAATGCCATATATATATATATATATATATATATATATATATATATATATATATATATATATATATATATATATATATATATATATATATATATATATATATGGGATAAAATATATATATATATATATATATATATATATATATATATATATATATATATATATATATATATATATATATATATATATATATGGCCCATGTCAAGATAAAAGTCACTTTTTGATGCGTTCTGATCTACCACTTGATTTTCTTGAAGCTTTTATTTTCATGGGGGTTCTTGGGGTTCTGGGGGTTCTTAATTTTTTGTAGAGATTTGATCTATAACTATGTTTAGTTTCATTTTTTGATGGGGGTTCTGGGGGTTCTTGGGGGTTCTTAACTTTTCGAAGAGATTTGATTCGTGACTACATATATTTAGTTTCAAATTTTTGATGGGGGTTCTTGGGGTTCTGGGGGTTCTGAAATTTTTTTCAGGAGATTTGATCCTCTACTGCTTAGTTTTAAGTGTTTGCTGGAAATTCTGAGGGTTCTGGAGTCCGGGTGTACCGAAAAGTGTGCGCGTTGTCTGGGCTTAAATTAAGGACGAACTTGTTGTTCTTGTCGTCAGCTTGAGATTGATACCCATATTGTGGATATTGGACGTTTTATACACAGAATTTTCAGTCTAAGTTTATGAGAAAAGCCAGGAGGACCCCCCCCCAGTACACCCCGGTTCTATGCTGCAAATTTGATGACTGAGATCCTATACATATTATAAACATATCATGTCTGCTGAAATACCTGCTGAAGGAAAGGATCCGCAACGTAGTCACGTACAAATCAAAGTCCTGGATGCAAACGCATGAAAAAAGTTTGAGAACCTTTTTTTCTGATGGGGGTTCTGGGGGTTCTAACTTTTATCTTTACATGGGCCTATATATATATGTATATATATATGTATATATACTAAAGACCTTTTTTGAATTTCATTTTTGGGCCATTTTTCGACTTTCTCCCATCTCGCTGATTTCGTATTTTATTGTCCAAACAGTATATCTTAACGAGATTTCAAAATTAAAGTGGTAAGTCCTACGGTTGTCCGGGGCGTTTCACAAAGGGCTCATAGCGTTAACAGCTCCTAAGTTTGCTACTTATGAGAAAAGTTAGGAGAAGGGTGTTTCCCGAAGAGCTCCTAAACTAAGAGACCTCTTAAAATGGCTCTTAAAATTAGGAGCCCAATATCGGGCTCATAACGCACTCTCAAGTGCTAATTGTTCAAATATTTAGCCAAGACAACGGTGCGATGTATTGTATTCCTCCAGGAAAGTTCTGTAAAAGCTTGTCATTCGTTTTTGAGCTTCTACTGCTGAATATATAATAAAAATATATAATAGTGAATATTTGTAATTTCGTCATTACTTTCGTCAAAAAATAAGAAACAAGCTCATTTTATCCTTACCTTTAATGTGAGACAGTACCACGTAATTGTTCTATTTCCTATCACATTTTGTAGTTGAAAATAATATAATGGCATTCTAACTTGGAAGTCTCTTAACTTTTTCAGCACACCTCACAAGTTCCCGGCGTGAAAGCGCTTAGAAAGTTAAGAGAAAGGCGCTAAGAGGGGGTTATGAGCGAATGTCTAGGAGCAGTTTAAGAGGAGCTTTGTGAAACAGTTTAGGAGCCGCTCATAAATTGCTCGTAAACTGCTCATAAAAGATAAGATAGGAGGGACTTAGGAGCTAGATTTAGGAGCCCTTTGTGAAACGCCCTTCAGTAATTTTACCTCGAAGTTGAGGATTCATGTATTAAACACAGGCTGTGAAAAAAATTGTCATTTTATCGCTTACGCCAGAAAAATTTCCCGACAAAAAATTATGAATCTGGACAAATTTTACATAAAATAATGCTTAAATGTTGAACTGCGGTATCTTGGAATTAGAATTTTAATTTAGGCCTTTAAGGTTTTTTAATTAATTTTTAAAGGATTAAAAGTTAACATGATGCTAAAACCCTGTAAAGTTTTCATCCTACAGGATCCTTAAAGTGCCGTCAAGTCACTTTGGGGCAGTACATCAGAGACAATTTTGTTTAGATGGCGACATATCTGTTATTGTTAATTACACTTTAACGAAAATTATCTGTTATTGTTAATTACACTTTAACGAAAATAATTTTAAATTTGTTAAACTTCATCACTAAAAGTTGTCCCTTTTCAGCTTAGCTTGCCTACCGTCACCCTGAGTTTGCCTAGCGGTACTTTAGAGTTTGCCTACCGGCACCTTGAGTTTGCCTTCCGGTACCAGCGGTTTGCCTAGCGGTACTTTAGTTTGCCTACCGGCACTGACTAGCTTGCCTAGCGCCACCACATCCTCCACCATAAGTTCCACTAATTAGGCCTGATTATCTTTGAATGTATTGTTCCATTTTCATTCCAAACTGAAATTCTAACTTTTTGCTAGTATATATCATTCAATTAGTATTATTTCATCGGAATAAAAGGAAATGAGTTAGTTAAGGTCAAAGGTCAAATGGCTGTAAAGGAATATTAGTCCATGTTAGGTCACAACTTTCCCAGCCTCCCAATTTTACAGTTCTATTGTTTCATTGAAACTGAGTTTGTGCAAAAGTGAATAACATAGCCATAAATTATAAACCTAATGCAATCTCATCTCACCTAAACTTACAAATTTAGACTTCTGATAGGAATTTGAAAAGATTGAAGAGGGTTGTATAAATTGTCCCAAAAGATTTATAAAGCAATACTGTACCTGGAATACTGTACTTGTTTATACTTTTTGTAAGAGTAACAAGGCCTTACGAAGCCATAGTAATTCTGCTGTATGCTAATTGCTAAGTTAAGGTAGTTAAAGTTAAAAATTAGTTTAATAGTATTTAAGCCAGGCTGGGCTTGCGGGCTTGAGTGAAGCTGTCTAAATTATCCTAGCCTCTGTAAAACACGGCACAATAACGGACCCAATTCCGATTACACTTATCTACAGAGCATGTTGTCGACTACGGGTCAAATATAACCATTTTTTGGACCGTCCGCATTGAATGAATTTAAATTCCTTAAATGCTTAAATTTAAAATTTAAATAGTAAGAATTGAAAATACTTAATGTAGTCTCATTATTTGAATTGTTTCTTTGTGCTGCTGCTGTGTTTAGAAACGCCAAAATTTTAATATATATATATATATATATATATATATATATATATATATATATATATATATATATATATATATATATATATATATATATATATATATACCTCATTTGCAGTTTTATTATTGGGCTTTTCTGTCTGCATGAGTGCTTCTCACTACTGTTATCTGAAATGTTTGTTGCTCGCTTATTGGTGAATTAGCACCGATATTTGTATAACAACTTCATTAAGGTACTTCCAAGAGTACATAATACATAAGAGTATGACAGCAGGCATACTCTATGTATTATAAAGCTGTTACATCCGATGCGCGCTATCGGCCTACCCCCCCCCATAAAATGTCAAAGAAATTCGCCCGCTATGTTTACATGCAACAGACGCACGTTGAACCAACTGACTATTAGTTGTGTTTTCGTTCTAAAGCGTGCAAGCATAGCGCTCTAATTTGCTTTGATAAGGGGGGTCTGATATAGGGGGGGGGGAGCCGATAGCGTGCAGAGGATGTAGCGAGCTGATAATA
>JASAND010019045.1:0-10471 GCA_030248195.1 Trissonchulus latispiculum
ACAAGTAATAAAAATGCTCCTCCGGAGCATGAAAAAGTAATATGGGTAGTTGTGAGGTTGTAAAATCAAGAGAGGACTAGTCTTAAAAATGCTTAATATGGGGCTAGGTTCAAAAAAAGAAGAGGACTAGGTTGTGGGCGAATTAATATGGGCACAGCTTCGCCGAGCAACCCATATTCGCGGACTGAAAAAGTTATATATTTTTATACGTACCAGTGTTCAGATTTAGTTACGGCACGTAAATAATATACGACTATGATAAACGAGTTTTAGTGGAAGCAAACATTTCTTTCGATAAACTCTTAATATTTATCTACTGAGCGTTTTAACCATTTATAAGAAAAGTATATATTTCAACAATAACTTCAGGATCAGGACTCTCTCCGACGATCTTCTATTTCTATTCAACCGTTAGCGTTACAATCATAGCCTTGGTTCTTTCTAGTTGCTTGTCGTAGTCCAGCACAACCAATATATACTATATAGTTTACGTATATATAACTGCTGGAATTGTAATTATTGACTGACATTAATTGCTTTGTATATTATGGCAATCGCCATGGCGAAGCGTGAAAGCCCGCGAATATGGGTTGCTCGGCGAAGCTGTGCCCATATTAATTCGCCCACAACCTAGTCCTCTTCTTTTTTTGAACCTAGCCCCATATTAAGCATTTTTAAGACTAGTCCTCTCTTGATTTTACAACCTCACAACTACCCATATTACTTTTTCATGCTCCGGAGGAGCATTTTTATTACTTGTCCTTCTGTCATTTTAAAGGTTCCCTTTCCAGCAGTGAGCTGACGCAGATAAGGAGCTTGAAAAATGCAATAGGCAGGGCAAATGTGAGCAAATGGGCTTTCATTTTTTTACCAAACATGACTACTTTTGAAGACTTTAATTTTTGACCCACGCCGGCCACCCACCCACAGGTCGGTGGAGCCACTTTTTGTGGCTGGTATAATGACAAAACTTGATCGCCTCGTCAAGGGCTTTCATTTGATACCAAACTTGACCACTTTTGAAGACTTTCATTTTTGACCCACACCAGACCCACAGTGGGAGGCACCCACCCACAGGTCGGTGGGGCCACTTTTGTGGGTGGCATAATGACAAAAGTTGATCGCCTCGCCAAGGGCTTTCATTTGATACCAAACTTGACCACTTTTGAAGACTTTCATTTTTGACCCACACCAGACCCACAGTGGGAGGCACCCACCCACAGGTCGGTGGGGCCACTTTTTGTGGGTGGCATAATGACAAAAGTTGATCGCCTCGCCAAGGGCTTTCATTTGATACCAAACTTGACCACTTTTGAAGACTTTCATTTTTGAAACACACCAGACCCACAGTGGGAGGCACCCACCCACAGGTCGGTGGGGCCACTTTCTGTGGGTGGCATAATGACGAAAGTTGATCGCCTCGCCAAGGGCTTTCATTTGATACCAAATTTGACCACTTTTGAAGACTTTCATTTTTGACCCACACCGGGCCCACTGTGGGTGGGGCACCCACCCACAGGTCGGTGGGGCCACTTTTTGTGGGTGGCATAATGACAAAAGTTGATCGCCTCGCCAAGGGCTTTCATTTGATACCAAACTTGACCACTTTTGAAGACTTTCTTTTTTGACCCACACCGGGCCCACTGTGGGTGGGGCACCCACCCACAGGTCGGTGGGGCCACTTTTTGTGGGTGGCATAATGACAAAAGTTGATCGCCTCGCCAAGGGCTTTCATTTGATGCCAAACTTGACCACTTTTGAAGACTTTCATTTTTGACCCACACCGGACCCACTGTGGGTGGGGCACCCACCCACAGGTCGGTGGGGCCACTTTTTGTGGGTGGCATAATGACAAAAGTTGATCGCCTCGCCAAGGGCTTTCATTTGATACCAAACTTGACCACTTTTGAAGACTTTCTTTTTTGACCCACACCGGGCCCACTGTGGGTGGGGCACCCACCCACAGGTCGGTGGGGCCACTTTTTGTGGGTGGCATAATGACAAAAGTTGATCGCCTCGCCAAGGGCTTTCATTTGATGCCAAACTTGACCACTTTTGAAGACTTTCATTTTTGACCCACACCGGACCCACAGTGGGTGGGGCACCCACCCACAGGTCGGTGGGGCCACTTTTTGTGGGTGGCATAATGACAAAAGTTGATCGCCTCGCCAAGGGCTTTCATTTGATACCAAACTTGACCACTTTTGAAGACTTTCATTTTTGACCCACACCGGGCCCACTGTGGGTGGGCGCTGTGGGTCAGGGGTCACATCCACCGACCTCAGCAGTATGCTCATCGTTTTCAGCGACCCCGATTTACTATATATGGGTAATGGGTACCACCCCAACGCCGAAAAACGCCATTTTTAGTGACTTTTAGGCCATTTCTAGTAAAAGTGGGACTTAGAAACTTTTCGCCAAAACAGGTGAAAAAATGCAAAGTTTGGGCCCATCTCCTGAAAGCTACAGAGCGAAATTAAAAAATCCCCCTCGTTACATTCCGCGCATAGTCCGAAATATTCAAATAAAATAAACCAAACCGATCTAGCTGCTAGCCTGTGAAAAAAAGTCGATCACAACCGAAGTGCCAAAATAGCGAAAGTCCGACTTTGGGGCCTTGGCACAGAGCCAAAATTGGCCAGGTGCCAAAATGACCAAAAAAAGGTTGCATGGGAGGACCCTGCCTACCAACATATAATAGTAGTATAGGACCAAAATGCCCATATCGTTCCAACACTGCGCTGACATAAGCACTTCCGAAAAGCGTTATTAACCGAGAAAAAAAAACAAACGCACGGTAACTCCCGCCTAGTGCAAAATTTCGAAGTTCGGAATTTTAACCAAAAGTATGGTGGTACTTGTAGTACTGCTCGAGTACTTTACGATGGTAACATTTTTACCCCTCCCAGACCTCTAATTAGCTGGCACCAGGCCAACACTGTCTCCAGGGGGCCGCGCAGACGCCTTTATACCCATATTATGTAGGGGCGCTATCGCGCCCCTACATAATATAAAAGCATATCAACCCGGGAAAGTGGGAAGGGTGGTGGTGGGGAGGTTTTTTTCTATAATATGTGTGAAAAGTGGCTGGAGACAGTGTAAAATAAGCTGCGCAGATGGTGCGCAAAATCCTGCGCAGATCCTGCGCAGATTTCATGCGCAAATTGTAGAGCACATCGAGTTTAGTATGTCTGTGAAGTTTCAGCCCCGTATCACTTACCGTTAAAAAGTTACGCCCCGGACCGGTTATGGCGGCGATGTTTTTTTTTTTCCGGTTTCTCCTATTTGATGGTTGTATTGTACATAATGTTCGCCGCTTTCACGTGATCTGCAGCGGTGGGCCAACCTAAAGGGCTATGGGGTCTAGTAGTACCCTCTAAAGAATTTAAGAATCACAACTTTTTTTGCGCCGCAGCTGCGCCACAGCGCCGCAGTGGCGCCGCAAAGTCGGCTCATAGCGAAAAGTGACCATTTTTGTGGTCGTCGCTCAGGTCGAACGTTACGAGCTGGAGCTGATTTCTTTTTATATTCAGAAAATACATATATTGAACTAACTAACGGTCCAGGTTGCGTTTCTCTATCACTTCCCTAGCGACCACAGTGGCCCGTCAAAAATGGCGAAAATTCGAAAAATGAAAAATCGAAATTTCTCGCTATCTATTTAACTTTGAACGCTCAAATCTTCCATACAATGGTTTTCTGGCACGGAGAATCGATTCCCGCAGTCAGTTTTACCGTCAGACCCACCCATCTTGCTGGGCTGGTTCCACTTTGCCGTCGGGAGGGTCAAGTCGGAAACCGCTTCCTGGAGGTCCATAGTAGGCTTTACCTGGCCTCTCAAAACTTTGTCTATAGGGGTTTTCTGGTGCGCCCAGCTCATTCCCGGTGTCCTTTTTGCCGTAGGACTCATCCATCTTGCTGAGCTGGTTCCACTTTGCCGTCTGGAGGGTCATGTCGGAAACCGCTTCCTGGAGGTCCATAGTAGGCTCTACCTGGCCTCTCAAAACTTTGTCTATAGGGGTTTTCTGGTGTGCCCAGCTCATTCCCGGTATCCGTTTTGCCGTCCGACGTACCTATTTTGCTGGGCTGGTTCCACTTTGCCGTTTGAAGGGTCAGTCGGGTGGGGGTCAAGTGGTCAAAAATGAAATTTTTCAAAAGTGGTCAAATTTGGTACCAAATGAAAGCCCTAAGCGAGCTGAGCAACTTTTGTCATAGAACCGCATGCTCAAAGTGGCTGTAGAGTGCTGTGGTGGGGTGGGGTGGGGACTTAGGCGATTTTCGGTCAAAAATGAAAGTTTTCAAAAGTGGTCAAATTTGGTACCAAATGAAAGCCCTAAGCGAGCTGAGCAACTTTTGTCATAGAACCGCATGCTCAAAGTGGCTGTAGAGTGCTGTGGTGGGCTGGGGTGGGGACTTAGGCGAATTTCGGTCAAAAATGAAAGTTTTCAAAAGTGGTCAAATTTGGTACCAAATGAAAGCCCTAAGCGAGCTGAGCAACTTTTGTCATAGAACTGCATGCTCAAAGTGGCTGTAGAGTGCTGTGGTGGGGTGGGGTGGGGACTTAGGCGATTTTCGGTCAAAAATGAAAGTTTTCAAAAGTGGTCAAATTTGGTACCAAATGAAAGCCCTGAGCGCGCTGAGCAACTTTTGTCATAGAACTGCATGCTCAAAGTGGCTGTAGAGTGCTGTGATTTGTGCGGATTTATGCCTTTCTCAACCAGAATATAAAGGATAGACATAGGCCCAACACACATATTATCCCCTTTTGTGCGGAGCATTTTTGTTACTTGTATATATATATATATATATATATATATATATATATATATATATATATATATACAACAAATATTCATAATTATAGCATTCATGGGAAGTTTCTGCCTAAGCCTGACCAGGCCGGCGGTCAAGCGAAATTTAAATCACCACACAATCCTCTTGGACAGTTAACAACTTTACACAAAAGTTTACATTAAAGTGGCAGCACGAGCATCATAGTGAGCTGATTTTCATATCTTAGATTATTTTCATTTTCATATCTATATAGATGATTTTCTAGCTACCAGTATACTAGACGTATACTCTTTCAAATTTTTCGAAAAACATAAACACATATTGTACCGGCTAAGTGTACATGGCGTGGTGAATGTCATACAAGGGAATTTCAGGCTACAATCAAGCTTATCAGGTACAAGACCATCATCTTTCTATAAACAAGACATTGCAACAAAACATTCAGGTAACGTATTTGTTCATTTTTATTTATAAAATCTTTAGTAGCAGTTAAAAATGCAGTTTTAACATTTTGAACTATCAACACTGAAGCACCATTACAGGGGAGCAGGACCATGATCCTGTTCATTCTCGAATTATTAACACTGCGGTTAGCTTCATTGAAAATTCAATGTACATAAATTGACAATTCTTGCACAACAAAGAAACTGAACCAACGAACTACTAAACGTTGTTGTCATAAAGCGCATTACAAACCTGAACCAAATAAGAAAATGTTGCACGCAGCTTCTGTGGAATGGCAATTGACTCAACACGAAAGGAAAACACAAAATCACGCGATTCATTAGGCTCCAGAATTCGACCATCCGGAGACAACATGCTAATCTGAATTAAAAAGCAATAAACACTAAATGTTATTATGCAAGAATTTCCAGAAGTCAGGTAGCTTTTAACAAAGATAGTAACAATGTGTAAGGGAAAGGCTTTCACCAAAAAAACCAAAGCTTTTAGCAGGAGACCACTGGTGGTTCGAGCTCAGTCAGGAGCGAATGTTTTCGGCCACTTGGTGATGCTAAAGCCAGAGGGCCAAGGAATTTGGGGGGGGACTCTTCTAAAATATGCTATAAATAGTGCTATTTTTATGGCATATATACACTGTAAAAGTTAATTTTGATCGCAAAACTAGGCAGATGTGGTGGTTAAAACGGCAAAAATTAGTAA
The DNA here is from genome assembly GCA_030248195.1 of Trissonchulus latispiculum. Taxonomy (NCBI): domain Eukaryota; kingdom Metazoa; phylum Nematoda; class Enoplea; order Enoplida; family Ironidae; genus Trissonchulus; species Trissonchulus latispiculum. Next base: position 5,956 of record JASAND010019045.1, read on the forward strand.
AAAATCTCCGGCGAAACCAAAATGGGGCAACAAGTCCAGCTCGATATCACAGACAGTTCCGTCAAGTCAAAATAGACGTCTATTAATGATTAAGAATACACAATGAAGCATGTCACGCTTCGCGCCCTTCATCAACTTTTGGTATCAATGCTCGTGACCGCATAAACGTGTTTACCTAATGACCCTCTCCCACGGTGAACAACGGGGGCTCCCTCCAACTCGATTATATCACAAGGGGTAGTAACACTCCCCCAAAGAGAAACTTGGTCACAGAGGAGAAAAATCGCACAAAAAATGAGTTTCAACGTAATAGAATTTTGCAATTACTTTAAAAAATTTTTGGTCCTTGTTTAACTAAAAAATACTGTTTTGCAAAAGTTTCAATATACATGGACTCTTATATTCGGGTAAATCTGGTTTGCTTGAGATAGAATGGATAGAGAGGACGCCAGTCACCGTTTCCGTGCAGAACAGCTGCCACGAGCTGACAACCGGCCCTGAAGCTTGTCACACTACAACATACTGTCTTTTTTACAATTAAAACTAGAAGTACAGTAGGTAGGTAGCTAGGTACGCAGGTAATAGCATAAGAAGGGAGAAGATGGATATTTAGAGCGTGGTTAAGTGGCAGGATTTAAGGGGTTATATAAACCAAATAAATATATTTATATGTGCTTCGTATAGTCATCACTCGCGGTAGCGGATGCATTATCATTTCCAGAATCGGCAACAAACTGGCATATTGGAGAAAATGGACTGATACTGTAAATATTAAACAAAGGTGCACAATACATATAAAACACATGTAGATGGGATTGTGGGTTACAATTAGTCATAAGAGGTGTGGTAGTAATAAGTATACGAATTAGACGTAAGTTGTGTTGTTATATGATATGAATCAGAGTCTTTCGGCCCTAATCCCTTAGACTCTGACGAATGCAAGAACTAAGAATGCAAATTGGTAAGATATAATAAAGACACTTAGGGGTCACGAACTGAATTGGAAACACATACGCCAGAGCGGGTAGGACCGGAATGAGTCATCGTCAGAGGGATCCAGTAGATAAAAATTGACATAAAAAACATAAACCTACATCCTTTTGTAATTTCAAGTTTAGCGTGTCCAGGATATTCCATTCAAGCGAAGACAATTTGACACTGCTGATATTCTTGACTGTAACGCGAGCCCAAGCAGCATTAGGATCACTTAGACGTGCTTCCGTATAATATTCCTACAGCAAACATAACGTAAAGTTTTAAGCAAGCAGCTACATACCAAATAGCAGCAACTTATGGTTAACTAACAAAAGCTTCACTATAATTACGTAATACACGTGTTACATTATATACGCGTATTAAAGCAGAGCAATGTTAAAGTAATATTATTTCCATACCAGTCTTGCATGCTCGTTGCCTGCCAGGAAAACAATATTGGTAAATCTCTGAAAACAAAAAGTAACTTAGAATTATAAAGTAATATCTCCCTTCCACTGGAACTAAATACTTCTATCATCATAGCGTATAGTACATTAACTGCAGACATGGTACACACAGACACAACTACAACTGTATGACATGAGACAGGTACCGATTCCACTGAAGAATTGCCATTTTCCTGATTTCCTTGATCACTGTTGATGACAGAATAGTCTTGACTAGGCGTGCAAATCCCAGAAGCAATCTCATACTCAGATCTGTCCTTGGCCAATTTCAACTTATCAGATCCACCTTCACCCTCACCGCTTCCTGTTTTCGACTTATTTTTCTTGGATTTGCTTGTCTAAATGGACAGAATACAAACATTACAATAAGAACATTAAAATCAGAAAAACATGCAAACCGTTTACCGTTACCAGCTGAAATCATCAACTATCAAACAACAAACTCAGGAGCAGACGTTGCGAAATAAAGCGGGAAAAGAACGGCATCTGAACGACACCAGACAATATTGCATTACGATTTCCATTAACAATTACATTTTACACATTTTATTTTGTACTTTTCGATGCCTTTTCCGATGTTGCTTATCTTGATCAATCTGGGCAAATTCAGCGGAAACAGAAGCAGCTAGACTATGACCAGGCGATTCCCAAAAGGTCAGGTCATCCTCAATCACTGCCTAAAAACAAATTCGCCTATATGATCTGATCCAATAGTCTGTATTAAATCTTGTATTAAGGAGGGGGAATATGTGAAAATGAGCAACATCGGAGATTATCAAAAAACTTGGCCACAAATGGACCCCCCTTAATCGGTTTTTCTTGGTCACAATTTTCTCCGTCACATTGAAATATTATAAGCAAAAGCCACCACCTAAGTTAGTACTGCTTAGGTGGTTTTTCCCCAAATCGAAGTAGAACTAAGATTACGGGTAGGTACGAGATGCGAAACAAAAATCAGGTCAAATTTCAGGGCTGTTGCGCGGGCTTTTCCAAAAAATAGGAATAAAAATAGGAATTTTACCATCAAAAAATAGGAATAAATAGGAACATTTTGTTCAAAAAATAGGAAAAAATAGGAATTCCCAGGCTTAAAATGAAGGCTTAATTTTTTGTTTTCACCAAAAATAGCAACTATATCATGATATTTTTAAGGATTTTTCGTAGTGGGATCGGGGTGGGGGAGTTTGTTTTGCAAAAATGAGCCAAAAATTGGGATCTTGGCGTATTTTGCAGGTACAAACTCCGAAAGTTCTCAAAAAGACCTGGATTTAGGCTAAAAATAGCAATTTTACGAAAAAATCTCAGGCGAAGCAGGAAGATTTTGGAAAAACGGTGCCTTTAAATGGATTTTAAATGTCTCGAGAGCTTGCAAACACTGATTTTTAATTTAATAAACTTATTATAATTTTTATTATAATGAATTTTTCGGGATTAGAACCACTTATATTATAGATTTTATATTTGAAGCTCATGGGCGCACCCAGGGGAGGGCTTTTGGGGGTTCGGACCTCTCCCTTTTTATCCGATTTACCCCCCGGAATTTTTGGGGAGAACGCAAAAACTGAACTATTTTCGATTCATAAAACTAAAAAATAGAAAAATTTTCAGGTTTGACCTCTCCCTTTTCAAAATCCTGGGTGCGCCCCTGTTGAAGCTGAAATGTTTGACCACCCGGCCAATAGGTAATCTGGGGCGATGCTATTAAAGCTGGTTAAGTCCAATCTGGGTTTAACCAGGGTTGGTTACCGGAGGGAACTACAATCCTTCGAAGAAAACTCGCTAGGTTTTTCTGGTAAGTTGGATAATTTTTGAAAAAATGTGGTAAAATTAGAAATTTCCCGAAATTTTCTAATTTTTCTGGAAAATTGTCAACAACGGTCTGAATTCATTGTTCACTGCTTAAACCCGTTTCAAACCTTAAAGTTATGAAAATTAATTTTCTCTCCTGCAGAAAAAAGTGCAATGGCACACACTTTATGTCTGAAATGAGAAAATGTGCACTCATTCAAGCGATAAAAAGGAACAATTACAAAAAATATCAGTCAAACCGCTCCGGAATATTGCTACTGGCTCTCAACTACAGAGAAATCTCTAGTCTTTGTTGAGATCCCCGCCCCCAGACCTCCCCTGCAATTACTTGTATCTCTACTTTATCTTTGTGTCGGAATCTAACATTTAAATACTAAAAATGCTATAACTAAAACAAACACCCAAGGTTAACACATGAGTAAAGCTAGCGTGGATGTGCATCGAGCACTGCATATTCATTCAAATTATGGTAAACGTTATGCCTATGGCCTACACGCCCAACTACCAAAAATTGGGGCGCTTAACTTAATCCGTGTGAATTAGCTTAGAACCAAGTATTTTGAAAAACAGGAAAATGTTGTGGCAAAGGTCGTCTAAAGCTTCTAATCTTTCAACGAAGAATTTAGTAACGCAAAGCAAATATGTAAAAAGAAATTGTATTAGTTAGAGGACCAATAAGCAAAACTAAGTCGAGGACGTTTTAAAAACAAGAAAAACACAATTGCGCCGAAGGCGCCAAATTTTTCCCAAAAACTGTTGTCATTTAAAACTTAACGAAAGTTTTGTGTTCTGTTCAACAAAAATAACAATGATCCAAGAACAATTTACTCTGGTCAAATAGAAAAAATAGGAAAAAATAGGAATTTCTGCTGAAAATAGGAATAAATAGGAATGTCTCGAAAAAATAGGAAAAAATAGGAAAAATAGGAACCGCAACAGGCCTGCAAATTTGTATACCTTTGTGCATAAACCACTCCGAAGTCATTAAGTAGAAATTTGCTTCTGGAAAAACCTCTTATGTCTTCTAGCCAATCAGATTTGGGCAGTACAACAGCGGTTACATAATGAGAGAGCACGTTATCCCTATCACTAGTCTTGACCAAAAACTTAAGAAGAAATTCCTAATGACTCCTATGTAATACTTTTAAAACCGTTTTCTCCAAATGCTAAACGTGGTTTTTCTATTATACCATCGAAGTGCAGTTTCTTACGGGAACAACTTCTGAGGAAGCCACGCCGTTCACAATTTCGTTTTCAACCTTTTT
>JASAND010019046.1:0-35673 GCA_030248195.1 Trissonchulus latispiculum
TGCAGATACAGTACTCGTTAGCACTGTCAGCTCGATTTTGGTGCCACTTTGAAAGTGAATTGCTCCGTGCTGATCTCTGCTTCCCGACAAACATATCGCCGCTGACGCTCGGAGGAAAGATTGGCATTTCCAAATTTATGCAGGATTAAAGACCCAACTCGGCGAAAATGGTCCCAACGGTTAACTGACTTGGGCGTCAACACCGGGTCCGAGGTAAATCACTTTGACTTCCAACTGATTCCTGAAATCTAGAAGTTCGGACTAGGGATCTTCCATCTTGTCCGGAATTTGCTGGCAGATCAGGCTGCTGCAGATACCGTTGCCGCATGAGCATCAGCCGTTGAGAAAAATGGGACCAACACAGGGGTGCTGGAAGTTTCCTCACTCGGGGTGCACCGTAAGCTGGGCACAACATGAGTTGATTCACTACGGACCGCCATCAGTTGCTACATCTGACTAGCATCTTCACCCAAAAGAGAGTAGTGGTTAGATCCGTAACAAGAAAAGCATTTAACCGCGTCAACATCTAAAGTGTATATCTTGCTTTATACTTGCAACAGCAGACAGTACGGAGGCAGAGAGGGGTATTTAAAGCACCAAATATCTCGATGGGAATTCACATTGGCCAAATTAAGACAAATGAGGTCGACATGAAATTTTTATTACAAATACAGAAACGATATAAATATCATATCACGCACATAATAGTTTATTTAATAACTAATTTCAATTTATCTTCTTCTCAATTTTCAAATTGTCATGGTTTGTTTGCTGATGGTCACTTGTTGCTTGTCAATTGATGGTATTACTTTTTCAAGAACAGGCTTAATGGCTTATGATTTCTTAATTAATCTTCAAATTTTCCACTCGCGGGGGCCTTTTTTCGCCTAGAAAGTTCAAAAACGCAGCAACATGCTGATAAAGCAAAATGCGTTTTCGTTACGCAGCTCGATTTTAACAAAACAATCCCACTGTCAGGAAATTTGAAGTTCAATAATTTACACGTGTTAGCTGATAACCTAATACCTAATCATTCCAGCAAAATCTGACGTCTTAAACAAGCCGAACACAACTTGCTACACAATAGTGCACAATGCTTCATCTACAGCAGCTTACTCTGCACTGAAGAGCAACAGCTAAATTTCAACATTATATCTCGCGGATATTTTTTTGATCATCACCTAAAAATGTTCAGTTTTTTTGTTTTATCTGGTTCAAAAAAAGAGTGCAACTTTATAATATATGTAGTTAGCCAATCAACATTAACGGTTAATAAATCGCTAATTGAAGGTTAAGAACGGCAAAAAAATAAATTCAGTCAAAAATTGCCACTGTTGCAGGAATGAGGCGGTAAAATAAATCAGCATAACGACCATGACAAAAAATTTGCAAAATTCACCCCCAAAGTTTAATTACAAAAATAGAATTTTCAGCTACGCTCCGGCATTTTCATGACGGGTCGCACACAACTGCAGTGTTTAGTAGTTTGTCCGAAGTGATTCGCCTCACATTCAGGACGGTGCCATGTTTCCGAAGAGCACAACAGGCAATTTAGCTTTAAATAAATTGTTAAAATAAATAAGTCCATTTTGTCTCATTTTTTAAACATGGTGGCAATAAAACACGTCAATTTGAACAAACACCTAAATATATTTTCACATTTATTAGAAAAAATGGTAATGAACTCTTACTGTAAGAAATACATAATCTAAGAGTGTGCTACAGTTTTGTTATTATTGTGAGCCAAAATTGGCGTTGGCGTTCGCTGAAAATTTCAAATTGGACCCCCCCCCCAATTTTCCCAGTAGTTCAGTTTTACAGTTTATAAATTCAAAATGCAAATGCAAGAAATTTCGCTCGAACTTAGAACACGTTTAATTTTCCTGTTGATCGGGGTCCAATTTGAGGGAGTAAAAAAGTTGCCGAATAAAGCATGTTTTTGTTTGATTAAATTTCAGAGACTATGTTTAGTGTCATAATTATATTATAAAATTTTTAAATGTTGAGCACCAATTTCTACGCATGGCGCGTATCGTAATTGAAAAATTTCCGTCAGCTATAATGTGCAAATTTCCAAATTGCAGAAGTGTGAAGTAGCTGCAAAAGTTTCCGCTTCCTGTCACTGGACGTTGGGTTGTATTTGCCAATAAATTATGATGTCGGCAAACAACTCCAATTTGGATCTATCCTTCATTAGTTTTTCGCTCCAATCTTCGGAAGGTGAAAAATAGAAACGGTGGAGTGTCGATGAACATCTGCGTATAGTAACCGTTTTCATTTTAAATTCACATAGCAAAAAAGGAGTATATGGACCTCAATAATTATATCGCAGCTCAGTAACACAACATACCTATTGCCGTTCGTTTTGGGCAGCATGCCAAATTCAAACTCAACAAAAGTTGATTTATTGTTTTTCCTCTGAAGCTCCAAGTATAAAAATCACAAGAAAGTGTGCAGACGATATCATAAGATATGAGTTCATACGGTGTGTGAGAAAGTTTAAAGCCAGAATAGCACCTGTTCAACAGTTGGTAAAAAAAGTTGCAAACCTTCTCAGGATGATGCCTGCTGAAAATTTCATCAGCCAAGCCTTTTTGAGCACTATGGCAGTTGAAAATATCACCTATGAAATGCAGAGAAGAAAAGCTGGATCGCTTCTGACTAGTAGTTTGCCTAGTCATGAGTGTCTTCAAAGAGAAATTTTTTCAGTTCTAGGAAAATGAAGGGAAAAATTGCAACTTGATTGACGTTTAAAATATTAAATGTTCTGAGATACTTGCCTATAAACAGAAGTATCACAAACATTTTTCTGTTGCCAGCTTCTGCAATTATAAATACCAGCACGCAGGCACAGCCGAAACTAAATCGCAGGACGATCTCTGCGTCTGCAAATTCACCGAAAATTCTAGAATTTCATGAAATCGTAGGCAGAACTTGCACGAAGGTTTCGTTACACCTATATCAACGCAGAAGAAGGCATTAGCGAAGAGCTACAGTAGATTCTGAAAAATATATATTTTTGAAAAATCGGCTGAAAATGTCTTAGTCAGACAAAACCGTGTTCGTCTTCTCCGTCGGAAATTTCCAAAAAATCGGCCAATATCAGTGCACATCCTTTGAGCCGATTTGAACAAGTTGGTCAATCTTTTGATTTGACCTTCACCCTTTTCCAGCCGAAATTAAACGGCAAATGATCGTCCGAGTTTGCCGACCAGCCAATTCGCAGTAGACTAATTGTCAAAACGGCAAACATTTTTAAAAATTCCCGCTTTAAAAATTATCTCGTTCGTTTGGTATGCAATATATAACACAATACGCATGTACTACCTCAAAAACTGTTGCGATGGTTCTATATCGGGTAGAAAACAAATCTGAGTTCAATTCGGGTCTTTTAGATCAGTTTTTTTGCCTAAAAAAGTTAGGAAACCTATAATGTATAGAGTTGTGCAGGACTCAGCTTTCCAATTTCCAAATGTTGCCATTGTTCACCACTATAAAACGCCCGTATTGTTTGGGAGATATAATCATTCATTGGGATCATCAACAATCGCCACAGTGTATACATGAGCCGAATAGTTGTTTTTCCTATTCAAATGACGCCAATTCATGTGGAATGTCGAAGTTGCCCAGCAAAATGCTTGCACTAGTAAAGAATCAATTTCCAGAGTACTGTATGAAATGGTCATATGTTGCATGTAGCTAATTTGTTATGTTAAAACAGCAGTCAAACAAAATTCGGCCTACTACTCAACAAAAATGTTCAATTGCGGAAGAACCTCACAATAAATGTGCACAACAATATCCAAACCATGGTTAGTAACTTACCTGATTTCCAGCATATTGTTCCAGAGCCAAACAATGTCAGTCACAAAAGGATGAAATGCAATACAACGAAATTAATTGAATTTTTGCTTTTGCCACTTCATGTGATTGCACTCTTCATTCTTCTGTATAGAGATCTACATTTGGGACAAGGTTGGAAGTGAGTCACTAATCAATGTGGACGCTTCCTTTGATTGAACATCGTAACAAATATTTCGAGAGCAAATTTTTTTTTAAAAATTGGCAAATTTCTAGAAATATTGATTTGCATATGGAACAACAGTACATTAAAGGTCCCAGATATCAACTCAAACATTGCCTTTAATAAACCAGATTTTTGACTCAACTAATTCGCATTAAATTCTACATTTCTTCAGGCTTAATATCCTTTATCTTATCACTTGCCCATTTTACAGTACAGTAAATTATGACTTCTTGCTAAATCCCTAAACAACATTCCCACTGATGAGAGTATGACCAAGGAATTCAGTCCAATACAGAAAGAAATTCTTCGAGTTTTCTGACATCTGGCCGAGTACGATGTGCTCAAATTGCCGACAGCCAGCAAATTGCAGAATTTCTAGATTTATAAATTTCTGCCTATTTCCAAATCAAAACTACAAAATATGCACGATGCTTTTGAAGGAGAGCCAAGCAGCGAAGACATCTAGAATTGCACACTTTGACTACAAATCAGCAAAATGTAGATGATACGGGCATTATCAAAAGTAGCATTTGAAAGAAGAACACAGCTTACCAGCAAAAAATGAGTGACCGCCGGATAAGGCATTGCTTGGGGATGTCGGTGAGTGACATGTTTTTTTATAGCTATGGAAGTAGCACCAACTATGCAGCACAAGTGCTTCAAACGTTGCTTAAACTGGGATGTGGGCAAATCACTTGTAGTCCACAAGCCTGCACCAGTCTCTACTAAAAATTTCTACAAAACAAAACGTAGCCAGAAAGAGTCAGGGGTGCCAGGAAGACCCAGGAGCATCCCGCGTTTTTCCAATCATAAGCTTACCCTACCGCCAAATTTCGGTGGCTTCTGGCACACAAACAACTGCTCTATCAAATCCACAGGAACCAGACGGTTACAAGAATACTGGGACAACAAATCTCCATGCAAATCACCATCCTGCACTGCTGCTGCAAACGAAAAATCGCGAATTGGGGACCCATCAGTTAATTTCGAATACTTAATACGGTATGTATTCGATTCAAGTAATGTTCAATGTGTGGAATGGTTGAATACATCAACTTAAAGGGACAAAATTTAATAAGTTATTTATTACTAACCAAACATTCACGGAGGCGGTAAATGCTGCCTGCTTCAAAACATTTTCAGTTGCAAAGTTAATGCCCCATCTAACGCTTCTTACCAGTTTGAGATCTCGTTCCAGTACCATTTATCTCTAAAGTGCCTCTTTTGGTGAGTCATAGACATCGAAAAATCGAATTAATTAGTTGAGTATATATAATATATACAAAGACGTAAACAGTAAAGCCAGCACGGCCTTTTCCAACAAATTGCCAGTGACCACATTGTTAGAATGCTAGAAAAGTTGGCGAGATTTGCCAATAAATATCACACTGAAATAAGTTGCATTTCAGCTCAAAAGCAAATTTAAAGTGAATACAATAAAACTTTAAATGGATAGACACAGCAAAAGGGTAAATAAAAGTGTCTAGATAAACTTTGGATAGATCAATTCCGGATATCCAATGTAGAAACCCATCCTTTTTTTGGGCTCAGCTCCACGTTGCCCCGTTTTACCAGTGCCATAGTAGGTTAACTTTACCAACAGTAACCTCGGAAAAGTAAAAAATGTCTTTAAAATGTAGTCCACCACAACATTTTTTACCCAGAACATTTCGCGATTAGCTTGTCTCTAAACTAAAAATCTGAGTTTCCAAACATGTCCTGCTGGACACAAATAAATAGTACAACACAAACTTCCGTCTCTCCTCTCAAATCCACCACTTGCATACATTTTTCACTACGAATATTTATCGAAGACTCCTAAATTCTTACTGTTCGTTCTTGAAAGTGTCAAAAATCGGGAACATATCCGACAAGTAATTAACATTCAGAATAAAAATAAAAATTTCACGGATTGGCAAACTCGTTTTGGACCGACTTCCCGATCCACGATTTTGAATGTTGGCATTTTCACGTAGGTTCCGGCAAATTTTGGGTCGTCCGATCTAGTGGATGGCCACCAAGAAGTTGGTGCCCGAACGATGATGACTGATTCGCGAGGACGGCATATTGAGGTTTCTACTCCGAATTTTTCAGCACGCTACATCCGTTATTCAATACCACGTGACCACTTAAACAAAAGTACGGTATTTGAACACAATGATTGCTACAGTTAGTGGGTCACTTGTCCCAAAACCACGCAGCTACATTAAATTCAGAATCTCAACACAATAATAAAGTAAGTGCAAAGTTGTATACAGTTTCAAAATTTTTGTCTTTGACGCAATATCCCGATGAGTGTCAAACTATAGTCTTAAACTGATCGTTGTGGAAGCTCAAGTTAAGTTCGACAATGTAATTGTTGGCTTTCTAGCACTAGAAATCAAAGATTTCGTTAGCTCACAAATTTTTAAAATCGTAGAAAGTAGTCTTAATGTCTACAGGATTTGGTAGGTGCATCTACATATCCTCGACAAAGTTGAGTTGACGTTACCAATTTCGAGATGGAATTTGAAAGTTGAGAAAGAAGTTGCACAATCGCTCAAAAAATACAGTTTGGTGTTGGTCCTCTTAAACTCAGCATTTGAACGAACTTCTCAGAAATTTCCGGCACACTCTTCAAATTCGTTTAAATTGGCTTATCCTTCTGATTAAACCCTCCAAAAAGTCCAAACTGCCCATTTCAAGTTTAAAGAGGGATAACTTTCGGGCAGACAGCATTTTTGAGCGATGTCTCAATCATATATTTTGGCTCAGCTGCAACGAGTTTTCAAATGTTTAAAATTTGGTAGCGACTACAACTTCTATTTTACGGGATGGTGGGCTCAAAGCTGGTCAATGCGCCGCCCCCAAACTACGTTTAATTGATGTATATACTGTAAAGTTTCGAACGAGAACTTCATTTACCAGTCATTTTCATCTATTGCTCCACAGTTTTTAAAACTTATATAAATTTCTCAGAGTTTTAAATTTTTAAAAATTTTGAAATCTCTGATTTGAGCTTCATAAAATTATAGGAACAGTTTTCGGTACGTAATACATTCAGATCACTTGAAATAAACTCCATCAAAATTCTGATTTTGGCCCACTTTTTAAATTTGCTAGACTATAGTTTTCCTTTTTCTATTCAAAAACATGACTTAGTCTTCGGTTTGGGGTCTCCGCAATTTTTAACTTTTTGTCCACATAAAAACTTTGCTACCAGATTATACAATTCGTGGTTTCAAGGTGGCAGATTCTTGCAGTTTTGACAAGGGACAGCCACATGTCGGCAATTCCTTCGTTCCAAAAGGATGTTAGTTTTAGGTGCCAAATTTAGTTCAGAAACTGCTTCCGTGCAGCTTGCAATAATTCTCGTGGGCAAAATGTTTGCAAACTCATGTCTTCAGCACATTTGTCTGAAGCAGAAAATGAACAAAATTGTATACTAAAAATTTCTCAAAATGCCAGGGTCTTGAAACCAGCGGCGGACAAGCGATTAGACTTTCAATTTAAAACAAAGTTGTACTTGGTTCCGCATACAAATATCTCTAAATCTGTCTTTTTCATGAAAGTCAAATAACTAGGATGTCGACACAGCGTAGCACCAAAACCTTTTCAGTTTAATCTACCAAATAAATTAATAAATCTGCAGCTTCAAACATAAAAAATAAATTTAACAAAATAATAAACGATTTAATCGATGAATTCAAATGACTACGTCGATATTATCAAAAATCAGTACTATATCTGTCCTAATTCCCTACAGTCTAATGTGGCTTTTGCTCAACACGTCTAATCAGGTTTGGCACTACAATACTGTAATTTCGGGTCTGCTCCAATGTTGGGATCACTTCCTACAGTCTTGTACTGAATACGCAGAATGAATGTTGCTGCCTATAAATAGGATAACACTTGCATTTTTGGCTCCACCAATATATAGGCACATTTTCTTGCCTGCATGCACAGCAGCACGTGTGAATGGGACCATTGGTAAGTATTTGAAACGACGCTTCTCAATTGATTTTTCAATATTTTGGGGTTCTAAGCTGCAGTCGTCGAATACAAGAAGGGTCAGCGAATTTACCTAACTTGTATGACTGTACTGTAGCTACCTTGTTACCTCTAGAGTCTCAGTTTTCCTCGAGTAGCATCCAAAAACACCATATGCAGGCAATATCAGCAACATGTCTAAAACTCTCTTTTCTCAAAGATATACACTGTTAAAACTAAATTATCACTATTCTTAATTGCAGACACCTCATTTATCTGTCTCTTCCTTAAGCAAATAATTCAAAGCTCGAAACTTGCCTATTCTTGTAGTCTCATCAATTGAGACATTTTCGAGGATATTACCCATTTTCTGGGGTTTGCTGTTAACTTCTTTGTTCCAAGGTGTTTTTATATCTTTAGGTTGATTTTGTGTCCTATGATACTGTAGGTTCTCAGTGTTTTTCTCTACGCAATGTGGAGTACAGTTTTGGCTTTGGTTTCTCTTTCAATGGTCTGGCTCAATAAATGTGAAAGGACGTCAGCAGCGCCATGGTCAAAAGGCTGGAAAGAAGCTACCCACGGACCTGCATGTAGCCATTCAGTAATAAAGGCTGAAACGTTTAGCCTGAATAAAAATAAATATGCTACGAGCATAAAACATAAACGGCCGATGCCAACAGCAAAACATTCACAAAAGAATCCTGTTCCATCTAGTGACATATGTCTGAGTGTCTGTTGAATACAGGAGAAATTTTCGGCAAATACCATTTTGCTTTTCTTAAGCTCAGCAATTTCCGTGAGAATGTACAGCTGCGCAATACATGCAGTTCCTTCCAAATTTCTCCAGGAACATTTTTATTTATCAGTGCATCTTATTATATATGTGCTGAAAATACTAAAAAATAAAAATGAGTCTTCCTGGAAGTAATAATGTAATAATATGTAATAATTATGAAATGGCAGTAATTAAAGACTAAAGAATAATAATGCAGGATGGTAAATCTGACATAAGAACACAATTTTTGCTTTAATGGCAACTTTCTCAGCCTTCGATAGCTTCTTCCAATCTTATCTTATCATTTGTAAATGTGACTCTCCCAAGGCCTGCACAGGAAGCCAGGATTTTATTCACCTGTAGGTGGTGAAAGTCCAGCAAACTTCTAATTTCAAGATTTAAGAATGTTAAAATCAGTGTCAAGTGCTGAAGAATGACAAGAAACAATTTTCACGTTTGCATGAGAAAATTAAATCAGTATAAAACTAGTTTTAGAGGCTCAAACCTCACAAAACTCATGCCTTGTGAGGCACTGTGTCTGTTCTGCAGTTCCAGCCTTGTAATGTTATTTTACAAAAATGTGAATACTTTCCATAAAACGAAATGATGCCAGAAGCTCAAATTATATTGCTATTTTTAAAGTTTATTGATGTATCTTTATACATACAGCACATAAGTAGTATATAGAATTGCTATATATACAAGGATAATGAAACATTGATGGAGCATGAAAATGGCATGGGTGACATTGTTTCAAAGAGAAATAGACTCACAGGGTACAAAAAGTCTAGAGACCAGGTTGGTAAAGTTGGCACCGCACAGGGATGCTGAACAACCATACTGCGGAAACTGCCTGTTGCTGGCAGGCAATCCTTCAATTTACAGCAAGTCAGCAAGACATCTGCAGTTAGTTACTCTCATATGTAGGTTGTGCTCAATACAAAGTGAGTCACAACTGCATTGCACACTTATACAACACAACATAAGACTGGACATGGCACCGCGCGGAGGACTTGAAAATTTTTCATTTTTTCCGATGGGGTGGAAAAATTCTAATGTTATTTTGATCGATTTTTACTGTGCAATTTTATGAGCTCACATATTTACAACTTTTCCATTGGGTCATAGTAGGTATACAATCTTGGCGAAATTATTTAAAGTTTTTCGATGGCCGGAAAAAATGGAAAAATATTGCATCATGTTCTGAATTTTGTGACATTAGAACATTAAAAAACTATCAAAAACTGTGTTTAATATTCAGAATTTTGATTTAACATTTTTTTCCTCTGAAACGTGAAAATGATGTGGGCCAGGAATTCCATAAATTTAACATGGAGTGTCCAACCAAAAACTGTTAAAATATCCGGAAATTTTACGAAAGCGTTATCTACAAAACTCTACAAATCCAAAACGGTACGCATAGAGCCACTGCTGAAAATATTTGATCTCTATAACAATACCGGAACCTTTTCTAGCGCTGCATACATCAAAATGTGTGAAAACTGCTTCAGTGTATGCAAAATATGAAATAAACGCAATTTTTAGCACATTGTAATTTTGAGTAAACGGAAAAAAGCGAAAAATGGAAAAAAAACGAAAACCGGAAAAAAAGGTTTTTTTCCCAACTCTGCTCGCATCTCGACAGTGCAAATACAACACTTCATAACTACAGTTGCAGAATATAAGGTGGGTGAAGATGACCACTTTCAAGTTTGCACCTTCTGCCTAGTCGCGCTACATGTCTACGGCTACATCAATGCTCCAAAAGATGGGTGCTGGTAGTAGCGCTGTAGTGCCAACAAAATATCCAAACAAAGTTACACTTTTTGACCATGTTCTGTGTCTCTTTGTGTCCTCGCTCACCACCCCCACCTCCACCTGTATTTGAAATGAAGCTTAACATTTCAAAATCATGTTTGAAAGCTGAAATATGCAATATGCACAGAATAAGCTTATATGCAAGTGTGGGAGTGAAACATGAGTAACCGCGAATAAGGGTTGTTCAGCGAAAAGTCCATACTTGCCCTTTTAACCTAGTCCTCTTGGTGCCATTTACAAATTCTCCCATATTAACGTTTTAAAAACCTAGTCCTATTTCCCACGTCCATTTCCATATTGCATTTTTTCCATCGGAGCTTCTATTTTTATCCTTGTCCTACCCTTCTCAGTTAAACTGTTCCGTTTAAAGTTTCACTGAAAAAGAAGTTTCGTGTTCTGTCAGTAATTATAATAATATACCATAATCACAGTATATACATTCTTACCGTTTTTCAGGATACAAGACGATTGCAACTTATCCGTGGCTACAAGTCGTGTTAAAAATTTTCAGCACATCTATTGCAGCGTCAGCCTGGAAGTAGAGAGATGGCAAGATTTCTACGTTTTCATGCTAAAAAAAATCTTATTCTTAATTTAAGCAACCGACAATATCTAGCATTTTGTTCCCATGTTTTGGGGAGCATTTTTGTTTTCGTTTATCCACTTTATTAATGACGTCAAAGTGTTAAAGAATATTGCTATTATATATGATACAAATTACCTGACTACGTGTACTCAAAATTGGCTCACAGTTCCACTTTTCGACACCGTCATTCCCGCTGGGGGGGTAGTGGTTCTATGAGCGTTTTTCAGTTTTCCTCCACAGCATTTCCAGGTAGCCAGCTTCACTTGTGGCTTCAGTGCTCACCACTTTGAAGAGTTTTCTAATTCGTTTGAATTCTCGCATGCGCTTCTATGTTGCCAGCTGCTTAGCTACTCTGCGTACCAAACTCCACCACCACTTTTCAGGCTTCTAATCTTCAAAGTTTGAAGATCAAAATATAAATTTCTGGTCACTTTGCTACGTTTTCATGAGAAAGTGCGCTCAGCTCACTTGGTACCAAATTTCGACCACTTTTGAAAATTTCATTGTCTGCCTATGCCAATTCTCACCCCAATTACACCACTCTACAGTCACTCAGTGAGTGTGCTTCTACGACGAAAGTTGCTCGTAGGCTTATTTCCAACAAATTGACCACTTTCTGAGAAATTTTGGTTTTTTGACCAAAATCAGTGCCACTTTGAAAGACAAGAGTTCACAGAAAGTGTTGCTCAGTTTTTGAAATCAATATGACCGCCCACTTGCTCAGAGCAAAAGTGGATCAAAATGCGAAGAGACCGAATGCCAGGAATGCAGTTGGTGCTCAGAAAACTCTATAGACAAGTTTGAGACAGTACAGTCCTATTGTGTTTCCCGGAGGTCGGTGTCGTGGAATTTTCCAGACGAATTGGCAAAGATGGGTGGCCGGACGGCAAAAAAGTACAGGTCAGTGCCTACAGACCTCCCGGATTCGCATATCAAGTGGAACAGCCCAGCAAATTGGGTGAATCGGGCGTTAAAAACGGAGCGCCCGTCCCAAAAAACGGCGTTTGAAGAAAAAGGCCCATCTTGAAAAAATGTTTTTTGTTGACAACATTGCTCAACTTTGCGGGAAAATGTGTTTTTTTCAGGCACCAAAATCGACTTCTCAAACCATGGGTCCGGATACATGTCCCATATCACCATATCTCGTTTTCAGTACCGTTATCCCGCGTTCGCATTTTTGTGGCGCCACTGTAGCGCCGGTGCTCTTCAGAATTTGACTGTCGCCGCGCAGTGATTTGCGCAGGGAATTCAGCAGCCTCTGCGCGCCTCTGAAGGCAGTCATTGGGCGTTTTTGACTCATACGGTAGTCGTCAGTGACCCCATACTGTCATATTAATTTCTGCCATGTTCAGCACACCAAATTTAATATGTTTAACCGTTTACAGTAAAGTTTCATGTCGCTTTATGGCCGCAGCACGATAGCAGCACCGCACCGCGCCGCAACTGTAGCTCATCGTAGCTTCAGTGTCTCCACTATATGGCTCAAAAAGCCTATTTCGACTTTTCGGGTTGGAGTTGGGATCTAGAAATTTCGTCTCAGACCCAAATCAAAATCGGCCGGTTGCGATCTCACGCCTACACCAACCCAAAGCTTTGGCGAGGCAAGACGCTTGTAGTTTCGAGTTCGTGTCGCGACACAAAATTTTTGACGAATGCCGGGCCAAAATTAGCGCGGGAAAACGACTTCAAACAATTCCCGCACAAAATTGCATTCTTCCAAAGCGTGACTAGAAAAAACAAACGGACCTGACGCTAAAATTTCAAAGTTGAAAATTTGACTCAAAAACTTCTTGTACTCGTCGTGTAGATCCCACCCTTGCCGAATTTCGTTTCAGAAGAGCACGGTGCGCCGAACGAGCTAGCGGCTGCGCAGTGCCTACACCCATATTCACGCTCCCCTATAATTAATATATATATATATATATTAATTATAGGGGGGCGTGAGAGCGATCCCCTATAATATGGGTGTAAAAGGCACTGCGCGGCCCTTTGAGACTCGTTCGAGCACCGTGCCAGCTCAATACTGAACGAAATTCGGCAAGTTTGGTATTGTTGGAATCTACACGACGAGTACAACACGTTGCAAAAAGTTTTGGTCAAAATTTTCAACTTTGAAAATTTTCGCGTCCGGACAAGTTAGGTCCGTTTGTTTTTTTTCTGTGTAAGTCACGCTTTTGGAAGAATGCAATTTTGTGCAGAGGTGTTTGAAAGATGTGGTCGTTTTCAGCCGGAAAGTTTTATATTTTCTGAATGCCGATATGGTCCCATGTGCTCCGCGCTATATTTTTCGCTGCCCGGCCCGGCATGCCACCTGTGCGGCCGGCCAAAAGTGGCCAAACGGCGTTTTTGGTCAAAAGGCCAATTTTGTGTCACGGCTACAGGGCTCAGGGAACAAGCTAGAGAGACGCGGCTTGCTGCATAAGAAACTTTGGGTTGGGTAGCGTGTCATAACGTTGGCCGATTTTTGATTTAGGTCCTGGACCCTTCAGACAGCCGGCCCAAAGGAAGTCGGTCCAAATGGTTATTTTCGAAAAATTTCTAAGTCCCAACTCCATTGAAAATAGTCAAAATAGGCATAAATATGCTGTTATGGGCCATTTAGTGGGACGCATAAAAGGGTTTAGAGGTTGCTGAACACGATTAACATAGTTGCAGCGCGGCGCGGTGCTGCTATCGTGCTGCACTGTCATACCATAGAACGCTGGCTGTAGACTTACTGTAAACTGTCAAACTTATTAAATTTGGTGTGTAGATAGCTTGGACATGGCAAATTAATATATTTACATTGACAGTATCATAGGGGTCGCGGTAGCGACCCCTATAATATGAGTCAAAACGCCCAATGACTGCCTTCAGAGGCGCTGCGCAGAGGCTGCGCAGATTCCTGCGCAAATCCTGCGCAGCGCCTCTGAAGGCAGTCAAACCTCTGAAGGCGCCACAGCGCCACAGTGGCGCCACAAAGTCGGCTCAGAACGTCGACATGGCCAAAAGTATGCCTGGGATTAGCTTCTTTCCAGCTCTTTGTGCAAATACAAACCAGACAAGTTATATATGGTTGATAAGGACATGTATCCGGATTATGACGTTTGAAGTCGGATTTTTGATATGTTGCGCTACAGCGCCACAGTGGCCCGCCAAAGTTGGTGAATGTTGGGTCCGACTTTGAACTTAGTTTTTTCGCTTATTTTTCAAGATAGACTTCTCAAATCTTGCATATAAAGGTTTTTTGGGACGGAGAATCGATTCCCGCTATCCGTTTTGCTGCCCGATTCACCCAATTTGCTGGGCTGTTTCCACTTGACCGTCTGAGGGGTCAGGTCGGTAACCGCTTCCGGGAGGTCCATAGTAGGCTTTACTTGGCCTCTCAAAACTTTGTCTATAGGGGTTTTCTGGTGTGCCCAGCTTATTCCCGGTCTCCATTTTGCCGTCCGACCCACCCATCTTGCTGGACTGGTTCCAATTTGCCGTCTGGAGGGTCCGGTCAGTACCGACCTCCGGGAACACAATATAGGACTGTACTTAGCCTCTCAAAACTTTGTCTATAGAAGTTTTCTGGGGCACCCAGCTCATTCCTGGCATCTCTTTTGCCGTCGGACCCACCCATCTTGCTGAGCTGGATCCACTTTGCCATCTGGAGCGTCAGGTAGGTGGGAGGTCATGTGGTCAAAAATGAAAATTTTCAAAACTGGTCAAATTTGGTATCAAATGAAAGCCCTAAGCGAGCTGAGCAACCTTTGTCATAGAACTGTATGCTCAAAGTGGCTGTAGAGTGCTGTGGTGAGGTGGGGTGGGGACTTGGGCGATTTTGGGTCAAAACTAAAATTTCTCAGAAGTGGTCAAATTTGGTACCAAATGAAAGCCCTAAGCGAGCTGAGCAACTTTCGTCATAGAAGCGCATACTCATAGTGGCTGTAGAGTGGTGTAGTGGGGTGGAGTTGGCACTTAGGCGATTTTGGGTCAAAAATGAAAATTTTCAAAAGTGGTCAAATTTGGTACCAAATGAAAGCCACAAGTGAGCTGAGCACCTTTTCTCATAAAAGAGCATGCTCAAAGTGGCTATAGAGTGCTGTGCTGGGGTATGGATGGGGGTCTTAGGCGATTTTGGGTCGAAAATGAAAATTATCAAAAGTGGTCAAATTTGGTACCAAATGAAAGCCCTAAGCGAGCTGAGCAACTTTTCTCATAGAAGCGCATGCTCATAGTGGCTGTAGAGTGGTTGTGTGGGGTGGAGTTGGCACTTAGGCGATTTTGGGTCGAAAATGAAAATTTTCAAAGTGGTCAAATTTGGTACCAAATGAAAGCCACAAGTGAGCTGAGCACCTTTTCTCATGGCTCTAGAGTGCTGTGGTGGGGTAGGGGTGGGAGGAAAACTAAGCTTTTATCATAGAACCACTTACCCTAACTTGCTGTGGAGCGGTCTGGTGTGAGGGGTGTCAGGGTGGAACTGAGCCAATTTGCCATAGAACCACACACGTGAGTCAGAGTATTTAATGCATATATAATGCTTAATGATTCTTTAACGCTTTTATGTCAACGTCATGTAAAAAGTGGATAAACAAGAAATAAAAATGCTCCTAAAGAGCAAAGAAAGGAATATGAGTCAACATGGAACATATAAAATGCTAGATATTGTCGGTTGTAAATTAAGAATAAGACAAGCATGAAGAGCATTAGAAATCTTGCCGTATATATAAGTTTCCGCATTTGCCGAATAATTTGCATCTGGTTGCGCTGCAGTAGAGTGGTGCTGAAGTACAGCACGGCCTATAACTAGCCACAGATAAGTTGCAATCGTCTGAAATTTTGCATATCACTGTGGAAGAACATTAGAAATCGTGCCATATAGGAAACTGGAACTTTTCAAGCTTCTTTGTTTTTTTGCTTCGATTTATGGTATATTATAATAATTACTGACGGAATTTTTAAAGCTTCTTTTGTGAAGCTTTTAACATTTAAGTTTAACTGAGAGCCTTGAAAATGAAATAGGACAAGGATAAAAATGCTCCGATGGAGCATGAAAAATGCAATATGGGTGGCATTAGGTTTCAAGAGGAAATAGGACTAGGTTTTAAAACGTTAATATGGGAGGGGCAGGTTGTAAATGCCAAGAGGACTAGGTTAAAAGGGCAAGAATATGGACCAGCTTCGCTGAACAACCCTTATTCGCGGTTACTCATGTTTCACTCCACACTTGCATATAAGCTTATTTGCATATTGCATATTTCAGCTTTCCAGCTGATTTTGAAATGTTAAGCTTATTTCAAATACAGTAAGGTGGGGTGAAGATGGACAGCGAGGACACAAAAGGACACAGAACATGGTCAAAGTGTAACTTTTTGTTTGGACTCAGCTGACAGCTGTATACTATAGCACCCATCTTTTAAGACATTGATTGTAGCCGTAGACTATGCTGCGACCTAGGCAGAAGGTCAAAACTTGAAAGTGGTCATCTTCACCCCACCTTACCGTATTTATACAAACAGCGTAGTTATAGTTAAAGTGTTGTATTTTGCACTGTCAGTGCAGTAGGGTTGGTTTTTTCCGGAAAAAACCTTTTTTTCCGGTTTTTTCCGTTTTTTTCCATTTTTTTCCTTTTTTCCGTTTACTCCAAAATTACACAATGTGCTAAAAGTTGCGTTATTTCATATTTTGCATACACTGAAGCAGTTTTCACGATATTTGATAGCCCCACAGGGCAATGCAATTACACAAGCGCTTAGAAAGGTTCCAGTATTGATTATAGGAATCAAATATTTTCAGCGGGTGACTCTGTAAAGCAAAGGGCAGGTGACTTTTGTATACCTTGGCGGCTCTACTAGACCTAGTTTGTGGTTTTTGTAGGTAACGCGCTTCGTAAAGTAAACAATTTCAGATATTTTAACAGTTTTTGGTTGAACACTCCATGGTTAGGTATGGAATTGTTAACTCTACCTGAGTTACGCAATCATTTTCACGTTCCAAGGGAAAAAATGTTAAATCCAAAAATTATCTCAAATTCCTGAATATTGTATTCTTACCTCATTAAACACAGTTTTTGATAGTTTTTTAATGTTCTAATGTCACAAATTAACTTTCAGAACATGTCCCGAATATTTTTCCATTTTTTTCCGATACGTCGAAAAAACCCAAATACAATTTCGTAAGATTTAACATACCCCCACCTACTATGACCCATGGAAAAGTTTGTAAATAGTGTGAAATTGCTGGAAAAGCTCATAAAACATGATACGCAATTGTAAAAATCGTCAAAATAACGTTAGGAATATTTTTTCCATTTTTTCCACCCCATCGGAAAAAATGGGAAAAAACGGAAAAAACCTTTTTTTCCAGTCCTTTTTTTCCGCGCCCATCCCTGCAGTGCAGAATCTGCTATGTTATGTCCAGTCTATGTTGTGTTGTATTAAGTTAGTGCGAATACAGTTGTGACTCTACTTTATTATTGAGCACAACTACATAATATATGTAATAATAGCTGCAAAGTCTTGCTGACAAATTGTTAGACTGTTATTGAAGGATTGCCGCCAGCATTTGTGTCTGGGCAGTTTCCGCGAATATGGGTTGTTCAGCGAAGCTGGTCCATATTCTTGTGCTTTTATATAACCTAGTCCTCTAGGCTTTTACAACCTGCCCCTCCCATATTAACGTTTTAAAACCTAGTCCTATTTCCTCTTGAAACCATAATGTCACCCATATTGCATTTTTCATGCTCCATCGGAGCATTTTTATCCTTGTATATATATATAATTCTATATACGTACTTATGTGTAATATGTATAAGACATCAATAAGCTTTTAAAATAGCAATATAATTTTGAGCTTGCAATCATTTCGGGTTTTGTGAGGAAAGTGACCTCACAGAACTAGTTCTGTGACAAATGGCATTACAGAACGGGTTTTGTGAGGCATGAACCTCACAGAACTAGTTTTGTGAGACAAGGCCTCACAGAACGGGTTTTGTGAGGTTTGAGCCTCACAAAACTAGTTTTGTGCGATTTCGGGTTTGGGACGTGACATATATAAGTACTTAGGCATTTATAATTGTTTCTTGTCGGTCTTCAGCTTACCGAACGCTTACTTATTGACGCAGTTTTGGCATTCTTAAATCTTGAAATTAGAGGTCACTTCCTGCTGGACTCGCCGCACAGGTGTCCGGCTGGGTCAAGAAACGGTAATTAAGGTTCATCCGCATGGTACTGGCTTCCTGTATACAGCCAGGCCGCCTTAAGGGGAGAGTCGCGATTTTTAAATGATAAGATAAGATTGATAAAAAGAAAGCTATGAAAAATTGAGAAAGGCATTAAAGCAAAAAAATTGTGTTTAAAAAATTATGTCAGATTTACCATCCACCACCTTTATGCTGTTTCCATTATTGATTCTTTAGTCTTTGAGATTTTACTGCCATTTCATATTATTACATATTATTACATTACATTACTTCCAGGAAGGCTCATTTTATTTTTAGTATTTTTCCTTTTTATGTAGATACTGATAAATAAAAAGGCGGACATGTTCCTGGAGAATTTGGAAAAAGAGACTGCATGTGATTGCGCAGCTAAGCATTCTCACGAGGAAATTGCTGAGCTTTTAGAAAGCAAAATGGTATTTGCCGAAGAAGAAAATGATTTCTCCCTTAATGAAGATGATTTGTTGCCAAGTGCTGAGGTATGCAATTCATCTAGACACCATAACGGACCTATTGCTTTCCAGACATAATGTCACATTAGATCATTCGGATCTTTTAGTGGATGTTTTGCTTGAACAGATTTCACAATTTCCCAAAAATGTTAACGCATTGTTATATTTTTATGCTCGTATATATTTTATTTTTTATTCAAGATGCAGCGACTGCAGCCTTTGTTACTGAGACGAATTATGCGATAAGGTTTCAGCAATAACATTATTATCAGTAGGTAGCTAGTTTATGCTTAGCCTTTTGGCCATAAACTTTTATGCTGACGTCACTTTTCACGTTTATTCAGGCTTTCAATGGCTTACGGGAGCTAGATTTAAGAGAAGCCAAAGATTTACTGCTGGTGGAAACATCTGATATGCTCCACATTCCATTGTTCACTGCAGAAGCTTTACTGAGAAACTACGGTATCATAGGTTTTAAAATCAACCTAAAGGTCTCAAAAATGCCTGCCTGTTTCTGTTGGTATTAGACAAGGGGTTGGCGGCGAGCCCCCAGAAATAGACCTTCCTCCTCCCGAAAATGTCTCAATTGTGGGGCCCCACATTTTGCTAAGAATAGGCAAAGTTTCGAAACTTTTTGGAGATTTTTTGTAAACTATTTTAGCTTAAAGGAAGAAAGGACAGATAGAAATGGGTGTCTGCAATTAGAATAGTGATAATTTAGTTTTAACAGTGTATATCTTTGAGAAAAGAGAGTTTAGACATGTTGCTGAGGAGCATTAGTCTATTGCCTGCATATGGTGTTTTTGGATGCTACTCGAGAAAACTGGGGTTTCTAGAGGTAACAAAGATGAAAGCATCCATTATGATGTGCTACAGACACAGTCATACAAGTTAGGTGCATTCATTCGCTGACCACTCTGCCAGACTGATACTAGTATTCGGCGGGCGTCGTCAGTGGCGTACCGACATACTAGTTGCAGCTTTAGGTTTTTAGAACCCCCGTATTGAAAATCAATTGAAATGCGTTTCTGCCCTGTGGTCCCATTCACACGTGCTAGTATATATATGCATGCAGACACAAAAAAAGAAAAATGTTATACCATATATTAGACGGGCCGAAGCCATATTAGACTGTAGGGTGTTATCCCTGGTATTAGACGTGGGCGAAGCCCAAATTAGACTGTAGCATTCGTATAGGTATTTGCGGTATTTAATTCTGAGGTAAGACTGTAGGAAGTGATCCCATGTATTAGACGGGCCGAAGCCATATTAGACTGTAAGGTGTTAAACCCTGGTATTAGACGTGGTTGGGCAAAGCCCACATTAGACTGTAGGAATTAGGACAGATATAGTTACTGATTTTTGATAATATCGACGTAGTCATTTGAATTCATGTTAAATCGTTTATTAATTATTTTGTTATTATTTTTTATGTTTGAAATACAAGATTTAATTAATTTATTTGAGTATCCTCTTTCTTTCAAGCTAAGTACTAGGTCGCTAGTATGTTTCTTAAAAAAGGTTTTGTTGCTACATATGTCGGCTATCCTAGTTATTTGACTTTTTATCATATTGGTAAAGACAGATTTAGAGATATTTGTATGCGGAACTGGGAATTTAACTGTTTTAAATTGAAAGTCTAATCGCTTGTCATAAAGCTGAGTTTCAAAACCCTGGCATTTTGAGAAATTTTTGGGCCAAAAATACCAATTTTGGTTCATTTTTGCACAAAATCCCCCACCGAAAATTCCCGCCCCTCCCCCGGTTGTCTGCTTCCGGAACAAATACCCTGTTAGGTGTTAGCATAGTGAGTCTAGGGTTTTCCTGGACATGGGTTTGCAAACATTTTGCCCACGAATTATTGCAAACTTGACTTTCTGAGCGGATTTTTCTGAACTAAATTTGGCACCTAAAACTAACATCCTTTTGGGATGGGGGGATGCCATTTATGCATGTATGTAGTATGGCTGTCAACTTAATCAAAACTGCAAGAATATCTGCCATATTCTAAAATACGAATTATACATATAATCTGGTATAAGAAGTTTTATGTGGACTGCACCAAAAAAGTTAAAGAATAGCTGCGGAACAACCGAAGACTAAGTCATGTTTTTGAATAGAAAAGGAAAACTATAGTCTAGCAAATTTAAAGTGGGCCAAAATAGTGAATTTTGTGGAGAGTTTATTTTTCAAGTTGAGTCTGAATGTATTACGTATGTATTACGTAACTTAACCTGTTCCTATAATTTTATGAAAGCTCAGAAATCAGAGATTTCAAAATTTTTTAAAAATTTAAAACTTTCACAATTTTATAAGTTTTAAAAACTGTAGGTAAACAATAGATGAAAAGTATTCGAGTTTGGTATCAAATGAAAGTTCTCGTTCAGGAGAACGCGAATATGTATCAATTAAGCGGATTTGGGGCGGCACGTGGTTTCAGCGGGCCCATATCCCGTAAAATAGAAGTTGCTTGGACCGCTACAAACTTAAATTTTAAACATTTGAAAGCTCTCGTTACGCTGAGTAAAATATATGATTGGGTCATCGCTCAAAAATGCTGTCTGCGAAAGTTATCCCTCTTTAAACCCCAAAAATGGGCAGTTTGGACACTTTTGGAGGGTTTAATCCAAGCGTAGGATAAGCTAATTTAAACGAATTTGAAAAGTGTCGCCGTGTCGGTTCCTTTGAAGTTCGTTCAAATTAGCTTATCAAACTGCCCACTTTTGGGGTTTAAAGAGGGATAACTTTCGCAAACAGCATTTTTGAGCGATGACCCAATAATAACTCTTTCTCAGCTACGAGAGCTTTCAAATTATCTCAAGTTGGTAGCGATCGAAGCAACTTTTATTTGTCGGGATATGGACCTGCTGGAACCACGTGCCACCGCCCCAAATCCGCTTAGATGATTCATATTTTCGTTTATTAGTTCTTTTCCTACGGTTGTTGAAGTTTATAAAATTTTAAAATTTGTAATTCTTGAAATCTTTGATTTCTGAATGCTTAGAAAATATAGTACATTGTCAGACTTAACTTGAATAAAAAACTCCACAATATTCACTCTTTTGATCCAGTTTAAATTTGCTAGACTATAGTTTTCCATTCCAAAACAGGACTTAGACTTCTACTATTCCGCAGCTAGTCTGAAACTCAGGTTGGTGCAGTCCAGGGTTAAAGATTTTGAAACTGTATACAACTTACTTACTTATTGTGTTAATTCTGAATTTAATGCTCTTGCATTGGTTTTGGGACAAATTGTGCAAGGAACCACTAACTGTAGCTTGTCATTTGTGTTATATACGTACTTTGTTTAGAGTGGTCACGTGAAGCTTTATTGGATGCTTGGATGAAAGATCCTATCTCGTGCTGTGAAAAGTCCGGAGTAGAGCCTCCGATCTCTGCTCTTCGATCCTCACTTGAATCCAGTCATCATCGTTCAGGCTCCAATAACGGGGTTGGCCCATCCACTTCTGTCGGACGACCAAAACACTTGGACTACCATGAAGAAATATTGCCAACTTATTCAAAATCATTGGATCAGGATCAGTCCAAAACGGTCGAAGTTTGTAATTAGTCCGTGAATTTTTATTTTTTATTCTGAATGTTAATTATGTTGTCGGATATGTTCCCGATTTTCTGTCATTCCGACTTCCTGGCATTGCTCCAAGGACGAACAGTAACACTAGATTTAGGAGTGTTCGATAAATATTCGTAGTGAAATGTATGCAAGTGGTGGAAACCCTTTGGGGAGGGAGGGGTGGAGACTGTGTTGTACTATTTATTTGTGTCCAGCACAGGACTTTATGTTTGGAAACTCAGATTTTGTGCAGTTTAGAAGATTTAAACTAATCGCGAATGTCTGGAAAGCGGAGCACCGAACCCCCCAAAAAGTGTTCAGCCTGGTCAAGTTCAGACTTGCATTTTTAAGACATTTTTACTTTTCCGAGGTTGCTGTTGAGTGTTTAAAGTTAACCAAATCTATGGCACTGGCCAAACGAGGAACAACGTGGAATCAATTTAAAAAAGGATGGAGTTTCTGATGGATATCGGAGTTGGATATCAAAAGTTTATCTAGACACTTTTACTGTTGCAAATTTTGCTTGTGTCATATCCATTTAAAGTTTTGTGTATTCCGCTTAAATTTGCTTTTGAACGAATACAACGTTTTTTTATTTCAGTGTGATATTTGTGCTCAAATCTCTGCTCTTTCTAACATTCACACCAGTTCTGTGTGTGGTCACGCATATTGCAGTACTTGTTGGAAAAGGTACTTATAGATAGCAGCTTTACTGTTTACGATCTTTTGTATATATTATATATACTCAACTAATTAATTCGATTTACTTTTCGATGTCCTGTATTTCTACCGGGGGGGGGGGGGGGGGGGGGGGGGGGGGGGGGGGGGGGGGGGGGGGGGGGGGGGGGGGGGGGGGGGGGGGGGGGGGGGGGGGGGTGGGGGGGGGGGGGGGGGGGGAGAGAGAGAGAGAGAGAGAGAGAGAGAGAGAGAGAGAGAGAGAGAGAGAGAGAGAGAGAGAGAGAAAATTTTCCACAAAACCCTATCTTTCACAAAATTCTTATACTACTTCCTTCTACTGGAACTTTAGGATAAAGTGTACTGGAACGGGATTTCGTAAACTGGTAGAAAGCGTTAGATAAGGGCATTAACGACTGAAAATGACTTGAAAACGAACAGCATTTACCGCCTCGGAATAATGAGATGTGGTTTTGGTTTAAAATAGTAATAAATAACTTATTAAATTTTGTCCCCTTAGAATATATATAATAGTTGATGTATTCAGCCATTCCCACCACATTGAATTTATTCACGCTAGTCAAGGAACACGAAGAAGAATAAGAAATGTATTCAGCCATGTGTTAAGTTGTTCGAAATTAACAGTTGCAAGTCCATATTGCTGTGATTGATTGACAACTTGGATTTGTGATACAGTGCTGATTTTCGTTTGTTGTTCTGCTGCAGCTATTTGACGGGAAAAATTCAGGATGGTGATTTGCATGGGATTTGTTGTCCCGAATATTCTTGTAACCGTCTGGTTCCTGTGGATTTGATAGAGCAAGTTGTTTCGCCCACGGTTGCCAGAAAATACCTGAAATTTGACATTAAGGTAAGCTTATGATTGGCTTTTCGCAGAGATTGTGTCTGAGATTCCTTTCTGATATTTCTGCTTACAACAAGTGCTGCAGCCGGTTGTTGTAATTTTGAGTGTAGGAATTCTGATTACAGGCTTTTGTGGAGAGTAATCCTCAGATAAAGTGGTGCCCACATCCCGGTTGTAACAATGCCGTTCGCTTGCCTCGGGTTGATTCTTCGCCCGCCCTTCATATGCGTGCTTTTCCCCGTCTTCAGCCTCCTCCACCGACATCCCAAACCGTCTACTGTCCGGCTGGTCACTCGTTTTGCTGGTAAGTTGTGTTCTTCTTTCAAATATACTTTTGATGTAAAGAAGTACGTATCAGAATCTACATTTCTTGGTTGTAGTCGCGATCTTTGAAAATTCTGCAATATTAACCGTAACGAGCTATAGCAAGCATCGTGCATATTTTGTAGTTTTGATTTAAATAGGCGAAATTTATAAATAGAAAGTTCTTTAATTTGAAATACTGGCTGTCAGCCTTGGCACATCGTACTCAGTTAGCGTGTCAAGAAAACTCAGAATTTGGCCTTTCTTCTGTATTCTGTATGGACTGGAGAATCCTACGCTGGTCTGTACCTTTTATACTCTCATCAGTGGAATGTTGTTTAGGGACTGCTTAGGGGAGGGTCATGAGCCTACTTGCTGTGATAAATGGGCAGAATGGCATGATAAGATAAAGGATATTAAGCCTGAAGAATGTAAGCCTTAAATTTAATGCAGATTAGTTGAGTCAAAAAATCTGGTTTATTAAAGGCAATGTTTTGGGTTAATTCTCTGGACGACTTCTTTGAATTGCTGTCTTGCTGTTTTGTTCCATAACTTCAAATCAATAACGTTAACAGTTTCGATTTGTTATAAGCTTATGCATTTAGCATTGTATAATTAATTACTTAATTTTATCAAGAAATAATTGTTACGATGTTTCAGTAAAGGGAACGGCGGAAGCGAGCGAATCCGCTGCCAATTGCTTGTGGTTAGTGACTCACTCCAAGCCTTGTCCTAAATGTAGATCTCCTATACAGAAGAATGAAGGGTGCAATCACATGAAGTGCTCAAAAGTAAAAATTCAATTAATTTCGTTGTATTGCATTGCATCAGATTGGGTTTCATCCTGGCTATGTCTTTGACCTGACATTGTTTGGCTTCTGGAGCCAATGTTGTAAACACCCAAATCCAGGTTAAGTTACTAACCATGGTTAACTTTTTGGATATTGTTGTGCACATTTATTTATGGATGTGGGTTCTTAAATTCCATAATTAATTTTTTGTTAATTAATTAGGCCAATTTTTGTTTGACTTAGCTGTCTTTAACATAACAAATTAGCTATCTTTAACATATATTATTTCATACGCTCTCACAAATTGATTCTTGTTTTAGTGCAAGCATGACTTTTGCTGGGTTTGCTTGGCTCCTTGGAAAAAACATTCCACAGAAACGGGTGGCTATTTTCGCTGCAATCGTTATGATGACAGTCGACGAATAGAATGCAAAAAGGAACAAGCTATTCAGCATGTAAGTACTGAAACTTGTTGAGGTTTTCATCTACTGTGGCGATTGATTGATGATCTAATGAATGAGTATATCTCTAAACAAGTACTATTAGGGGCGTTTTGTAGTGGTGGGTGAAGTAACAGCATTTAGGTAGAGAAAGCTGAGTCCTTTCTTTTCTTCCTATATTTTTTATTATATTTCGGTTTCCCTTCCTATTCTTTTTTAGGCAAAAGAGCAGTCTAAAAAGACCCAGGAATTGAATAGATTTGTTCACTACTATACCCGATATAAGAACCATCTTAACAGTTTTGAGGTAGGTACATGCGTATTGTGGATGTTATATATTGCATACCAAACCTAGGCTAGACTTGACCACTAAGCAAAGACTGCTAAAAATGTTTATGTGGTCCTAGCAATTAGTCTACTGCGAATTGTCTGCTAACTGAGAAGCTGGTCTTTTTTCATAATGTATGTAATTTAATCCTGCTACTATTCAGTCGAACTCGACTGATCATTTGCTTAGTGCGTTTATTGTTTCAGCTGGAAAAAGAATTGGTTTTGAAGGTCAAATCAAAGATTGATAGCCTGTTCAAATCAGCTCAAAAAGAGGATACTGCTGGTATTTAATTGTCCGTTTTTGAATTGACAGTTGAACACGTTTGGTTTTGTCTGACTAAGACATTTTCATTCGGTTTTTCAAAAGCATTGAGAATGTGTATTTTCTAAGAATCTACTATATAATATCTCCTTAATGCCTTCTTGTTAAAATGCGATTGATATAAGGTCTGATTTGTTGCAGAAAATTTGGATTTATCCTTTATTGAAGAAGCTGTAACAGAATTGCTTCGTGCCCGACGAATTCTCAGTTCTTCATATGCCTACGGTTATTTTCTGAAAGACCATGGATACAATAAGACCATATTTGAGTATTTACAGGTATAAGCTTGATCGTCCTGCGTTTGGTAGTTTCAACTTATTATATACGTGCTTTATTTTATTTTATAATTTAAAATCTGGCTGGCGGTCATCGACTTGTTTAAGGGGAAAATGTTTGGCTGGGTAAAAGCCTGTTTATAGAATCGGCAAAGTCCATGTCCAATATCCAACTTTGGAATATTTAATATTTTAAACGTCAATCAAGTTTATAATTTTTCCCTTCTATTTTCCTAGAATGAACTGGAATTGAGCGCCGAGAGTTTGTCAGGAATGGTTTCTCGTTCATATTTGAGACACTCGCGATACACTATTCGGCAAACTACTGCATTAGTTCGTCAGAAGCGTCAAGCTTTTCTTCTCTGCATTTCTCGTGGCCTGTTGCCTCCAGAAACACCGCCAGGTCTCCGTAAGGCGCGGCGACGAAACCTTCCGGCTATTTTGGGCATCGATCCTGAAGAGGTTTGCAACTTTTTTACCAACTGTTAGTGACTGGGTGCAAATTTGCAACTTTAAACTTTCTCACACCATGGCACCGTAGGTAACAATATGAACTCATATCTTATGATATCGTCTGCACGCTTTTCTTGTCATGTTTTATACTTGGAGCTTCAGAGGAAAACGAAAGGCTAAATCAACTGTTAATTTAGGTACAGGATACTGAATTTGGCATGCTTGTTTGCCCAAAACAGGCAACGCAATAGAACTACTGTTTTATGTTATTGTTGCTGAGGTGAGCTGCGATATAGTTATTGAGGTCCATAACTCTCCTTTTTTAACTCCTGCTATGTGGATTTAAAATCAGGCGGTTTTAAGCATACGCCCTCTTTCCTGGATGTTCATCGACCTCCACCGTTTCCTATTTTGCATTTTTCTGGGCTTCAGGAAGATTGGGCGAAGGCTGGCTTGCCCAGTGCAGAGGATGTAGATCCAAATAGGCCGTGGGTTAAAGACGCTAGAGGTCGACATCGTAATTTGTTGGCCATGCTGGACTGGCCCAATGGCCTGGATTCCAGTGACGAAGAAGCGGAAACTTTGCGTAATCTCACTTCTACTTCTGCGGGTTGGTTGCATATGTTTTCATTAATATTTGTATATAGCTGACAATTTTTATGTGCTTATTTGTTATATTACGATTAAGTACGTATATATGCATGCATCGGTTGGTGACTGTAGCCAGCATTTTGTTACTCTTACCAAGAGTACATAATATGAGAGTATGACACTAAGCATAGTCTCTGTAATCAGAGCAAAAACTATGCTTTATTCGCTAACTTTTTACTCCCTCCCAAAATTGGACCCCAGTCAACAAGGAGAATTCGCCCGCTATGTTTGTGTTCTAAAGTTCGAAGCAGACACAAACTAGACTTACGTACTGCTTGCGTTTTTGAGATTAAGCACATAAACATAGAGCGAGTGAGCGTACCCCCGTTTGGACCCCGTACCCATATAGGGGCGGAGTGAGAGGGGGGTCAATTTGGGGAGGGGGTAAGCCGATAGCGAACATAGCATAGTTTTGGCTCTAATAATAACAGAGAGCTGGCTAGCTGTCACACTCTTAGATTATGTAATCTTGCTCTTACGTAGAAGTTCATTACCATTTTTCACAATAAATGTGAAAATAATATTTAGGTGTTTGTTCAAAGTTGTGTGTGTTTTTATTGCCTATGTTTGCGCAAAAATCCAAAAAATTAAGTTTTAAACTTGGACTTTTATTTATTTTAACGGGCCTTTAAAGCTAAATTACCTGTTGTGCTTCTTCAGGTATATGCAGCCGTCCTGGATGTGGGCGGAAAAGAGCGAAAAATCCTCGGACGCAAACTATTCATCTTTACTGCAGTTTATTGTGCAAATTTCGTCATGAAGAAGAAACGGGTAAGAAACGGTTCTTGAAATTCCCTATTTTTGTAATTAAACTTTGGGAATGAATTTTACACATTTTATGTCATGGTCGTTATGCTGATTGAACCTACCGCGTATTCCTGCAACACTTCAAATTTTTGACTGAATTTATTTTTTTGCCGTTAAGAGTTTTCAATTAACTGTTAATTAACCGTTAATGTTTTGGTTGGCACTACATATATTATATAGTTGCACTCTTTTTTGAACCAGATATATCATTGCTACTGTTCATTTTAGGTGATGATCAAAAATATCCGCAGTATAATGTTGATTTAATGATAGCTCTTCAGTTGTCTCGATTACAGTTATTGCAAGAGCTCAATGTCTTAGACCAAGAGTAAGCTTGCTTTGCTTTTGATGAAGCATTGTACTATAGTATCTAGCAAGTTATTAGTCTGGTTCGGCTTGTTTAAGACGTCAGATTTTGCTGGAGATGATTAGGTTATTAGGTTATCAGCTATACGATTAATGCTATTGAGGACTTCAAAATTTTTCCCTGACAGTGGGATTGTTTTGTTAAAATCAGTACGTAACGAAAACACGGTAGTTTTGTACTTTATCAGCATGTTGCTGCGTTTTGGGCTTTTTCTAGGCGAAAAAAAGTGGGGGGGAGCCCCCCCCCCCCCCCACTAGTGGGGGGGGGGGAACCCAAAATGTGGGGGGATCTAAAGTGGTTTAAAATCGCTAAAAATGCAGTAAAAATAGCCTGTTTTCTACATATACCGCTATAACTATGCTTAAAAGTGCTCACAAATCAAGTTTGCGTACCAAAATAGACCATTTTTGACCAAAAAATTTCGGCGAAGCCGGAAACTTTGTGAAAATTTTGACCAAAAATCCTTAAAATTTGACATTTTCTGGGCACCTTATAGTGAGTGGGGGGGGGAAGCCCAAAAAAGTGGGGTTGGGCCGAGTGGGGGGGAAGAGGTCGAGTGGTGGGGAACCCAAAAAGTGGGAGCCCCCACCCCACCCCCCAGTAAAAAAGCCCAGTTTACTATGAGCACATCCATCATCGTAAGTATCCTAAGCTGTCTTGGGAACTAATTGCCATAGTAAAGCACAGTGGTCTTTCGTGTTTTATAATTTACTAAATACGGCGTTTCCTAATCATGGTATTTTGTAATAAAATGAACAAAGCAATGCGACCTTTCCATGTTTCCTTTCTATTTCAGATGGTCTGTGAGATTTCCAGGTAGCAGTGGCTGGTCACCTTACTGGTCTCATAGAAGTTCCGATGAAAGAAAATCGGACGATGCTCATTCCACTAATGGTACGTAGAAAATTTTACCAGTACTTAACCTAAACTACCCATACTATCTATACTATCCATACTATCTGCCTGTTATAATATAAAACAAGACTTATAGAATATACTCTACTTTAGATGTTGACACCGGTTAAATCAAAATTTTAACGGAGGTTTTTTCTTGAATTCTCAGTGGAATTTTACTGGATCTAACCACACTTTCTCTCTTTTTTCAGGTGAAGATCTGGATCCGGATATGCAGCTGGCTATTGAGCGGTCCATGAGTGAATCAACTCATGATGTGCCCAGCACGTCCAGTTACCCCAGTGAAGGAGAGCTTTCCGAGGCACCCCCTGTGTTCAGTCCCAGTGTTCCTCTCAACGGCCCCCCACCCCTTGATGCTCCTTCTACCAGCGGCGGTACAACATCTGCAGCAACAGCTCAGCCTGATCTGCCTACAACGTCAAATTCCCGGACAGATCTCGCTTCACCAGAGGAAGATCCGTTCAGTCAGACTTCTGATTCGGAGTCAGTTAAAGAACCTTCCGCCAGTCAAAGTGATTTGCACTCGGACCCCGGTGTTCAGTCTGTTGACACTAAGTCAGATGGCGCCGTTAGGATGCCATTTTCGCCAGAGTTAAACTTGGAAAATAAGCAGGTCTTTAATCTACTTTTGCGCCGAGTTACAGAGAAAGATTTCGGGTCTTGGAATGCCAATCTTTGTCCTCCGAGCGTCAGCGACGTCAATGACTGTCAGGAAGCAGAGATCAGCGCAGGCGCGTCTGCTCCCGACAGTGTCGGCCTGTCCCGGGTTGACTCTACTTCGTCAAAGGTTTTCAAAGTACTCCTGTCCGATATGAAGCTTAAGAAATCAACTGACAGTGCTAGCAGTGAAGGTGCAGGTGCGCCTCCAAATGAATCAAAAGCTATCCCAGAGGATGCCAGTTCTACCAACAATGAGAAATAAAATTCCATTATGACATTCATCCCGTGATTAGGCTATATTGGAGATGCTGCTGAGCTTTATATTGTATATATAATACAACGCGTTTTAATTTTCTGTACGATTATCTTGTGTTTGAGTTTAAAATTTTAACTTGGATTTAACTTTAATTGGATTGAATGTTCTATCGCTATTAAATTTTGGCTGCTTAGTGGGCCTGCCTTACTAGATTTTATGCTTAGCTTTCTTACAGTGAATCTCATGAATTTAATTTTCGCCGGGTGTCAAAAGCTTTGCTTTGCAAAGGTGGAAAGAAATCGGTTGCCCCACAGTCTAGGCCAAAACCAAAATTGTAATATCACTAATTTTGTTGGTAACCAGAAGTTTGCTTCTGCAATTGGTTTAGCGATCTTTGGTTGGTGTTGAATGAACTTCGTTAGCCTCGTTTTGGCAAATAAACAGTTAGTGCAACTTCAGTGTTTTTATGTTTTTATTGGAACCCACGTCGTAGTAATATTTGATTTTTGCCCAGTTTGTTAGAACGATTACTCCACTGAACAGAAAATCTTTGAACAATAAAATCCTATGGCAAGTCAGTTTAGAGAGCTGAAATTAAGGATATGTCTTTAATACTTGTTAAAGTTGTCTTTAAAGTTTAATACTTTAAAGTTAAATACTTGTCAAGTATTAATACTTTAATACTTGAATACTTGTTATTATAAAAAGGTTTTCATAATATGTTCTAAAATCCAGTCAGAGTAAAACAATCCTGGAAATCATTGTGGTCCCGGACGTTTAAGCACAGTCCTGTGGCATTGGATGCTTTAAAATATACATTCGCTATCGCCGGTGTAAACCCGGTACACATACCAGTTGACCGTTGGCTTCGTCGCTTATGCTGGTAGCACTTGTACTTTGTGCATTATTTGTAAAGTGATTGTTATTGTGTCATAATATATGTGGCGCTTTTCGTCAACCATACGCTGGCTTGCCTGAGTGCTTTGTGTATATCATTGTAAATAATTGCTATTTAATAAATATTTATTCATTCTTGGCATTTGGGTGTGCTAATCCTTATTGTACATACTGTAGTATTCTGATGCAAACTGTATGTTAAAAGCTATTTTAGTGATAGGCTTGGCTTTCAAATTTGCGAACCCTTGACATTGCATAGAACGGCGCACTGCTTTGTATACGGACTCCTAAAAGGATTGATATTAATGCCTAAATTAGAAAGCATGAAAGTAAAAAGTTTAGGGTGGGCAACAGTATCACATACAGATGATGAAATTGGATCCGTTTTTCGATATGACTGCCTTAGTTCAGAATACGCTTGAAACGGTTTCAAAGTGTTTGGACCAATCGCTGCCCGAAATAATGAAGAGGAATGTAATGTAATGCTAAGACGAGGAGTGCCTTTGCAAAATTCTGGCGCATAACTTTGTAATAATGAGACTGAAGCAAAGTTTGGTTTCATGTTGTGAGAAACATTACCTGGGAAAGTGTTTCTATCTGCTGGCAATAGGGCTTAAAAGGTGTCATAATTTGAGCGACTAAAGGGAATTTTTTAAATTGGGATTTATGGCCACATTTTTTAAAGTGGATTAGCCCACTTTAGCTTGGAGTGAAGTCTCATTTTTTACATTAATCAAAAGAGTAAAGACTCCTTTCGGTAACGTCTTTAAAAGCGTAAAAGCTGTTCTGTTCTGTTTTTTTCATTAGCTCAGCGTAAGCTTACAACTTTATCTTATATCAAGCTAACGAAAAGCTGAATCGGAAAACGGAGTTTAGATTCCTGTTCAGCGACCCAGATGCAACTTTTCAGCGAAATAGGCCAAAATTTTCAGTTTCCCTTGGTCTCCCCTTGCGAATCGAAAAATTCGAATCTCGCAAAATCGAAAAATTTTGCAATATTTGAGCCTCAGCGTGGTCGAAAACATAGCCATACCAAATCTCAGCTCAGTTGGTCAAGTTTAAGAATTTTGAGTGTTCGTGGGGGGAGGCAATCTGGACCCCGAATTTGCATCCTGCCAAAAATCTGGTAATGTCCGGCAGTTCTTGATAAATCGATGTTCAAAACAAAGTAATGGCCGTTTTGCCAATTTTCTGGTCAAATCTCTAGCTGAAGGCTTTGGTAAAGTGTACATTTGGGCGTGTATCGATTGAGGACATGTGGCGGTAGTTTTGAATAAACGATTTCCTCAAAATTGACAACTTTTGGACACCCAAAATCGTTTTTGGCTTATGCTTAGCCGTTAAGAAATAGCTTGGTTGTGAAAAGCAAACAAACCGTGTTCATTTTGGTGCCCTGTTTCCAGCCATAGGATTCAATCCTGTGTCTCTGCTGCCCGCTCAGAGAATAAGGCCATAAACCAAAAATTTCTTATCTTTTCACTAAAATAAAAAATTTCACCTGTCTCAGATTTTTAAAGAGCACGAAAATGTGTTATTCCGCAAGTTTCATCTATTTTCATAAAGGATCGAAGCCGTTAGAGTGCAAAATACCACGAAGGAAACCAGCACCTTAAGAACTGATAGATTGTATCATCTGTGTATATTAATAGTCATGCACCACGAAAAATCTAAAGAATAGAATCTCCGATTAAGCTCTAGCCTCCTGAGTTAACGTGTGACCCGTTACTCATTAAATTTTCCTTTCCCCGTCTCCAGCTGCTTTTAAAGACCTTACGTTATAATCCTTAGCATCCTTTGCGCAACTTTAAGTAGAATTTATAATATCCAAAGAACCATCCCAGAAGAGATTGGGCACTGCTGAAAATTCCAAATAAAATTTCGATTTTTTCATATAACTTTATAACATAAATATAAACTAACTTGTTTCTATAATAACTTTAAGTTTTGTATTGTAGGTCCTTTTTTATTTTTTGGTTATTCATTTCTGTTTTACTTCTTTAAAATGGCGTCTCCTTCCAACGACTCGGATCTGATAGTTCCTGATGAGCCGACAGTTCAAATGCGGCGCTCATTAACGTCTTCTTGCTGGGTCAAACCATAGCTCTATTGGTGTAGTGGCCCAAACAACATTCCACCAAATCAGTCGGTTATTAATTCTACAAACGCTGAGACCTTGCAGTTAGTAGTAGATAAAGCGCCTTTAATAGGCCAAGGAAGTTAGTTTTTGTGTTTAACAATAACTTTCTTTCAGAATGTTCCAGCATCGAATCCAAAGCTATTGAAAAATTTGTTTGCATTAGTCAAAGGTTTTTCAATTCTAATTGTGAAATAATATTTATATATAGTTTTCCATAAATCTTTTGTAAAAATGAAAATTTTTACCGTTTTGCTTAATGAATATGTGAACTGCTATCCGACTATAACTGTGTTAACTGTCTGATTACGGAAATTTCAATATTTTTGATATCCAAACGCCGCTAACGTCGCATTGTTTTATCGTAAGAGACCATCTTTGGTCGTCGCTGTTCCGATAAAACTGTTTTCACCTTGTGTAGGTCGATTTCTTCGCAGTATGGGTAGCAGTCCCTTGTACAGTGGCCTGTTTGACGTTGGACGTCGAGATGGTTTATCAACGTTTTCTGGGTTTTCACCAGTTGCTCCTTCATGTTCAGTGTTTTGTTGTTTCTGAGAATGGGTAAGTTTTCAATAGAACACATATTGACTTAGTCGCTTGATTCTGTCTAATATGAGTTGTGTGTTAAAAGTTAATTAGTCAATTATGAGTTCAAGTAGGGTTAAGTTTTGACTAACTGAGCCAATTTCGAAACTACTGAATTTTTGATATTTTGATTTTGGTTATGTTGATATTATGATTGTATTCTACAGTGATTGTGGTTGTTGAGTTTCAGGTTTTGTTGTTGGTCAGTCCGGTATTCTTGTTACTGGTGCGCAGTTGGCGCTAGCTTATCTCATTATCCTGTTTTACTGTTCTTTCGCACTTTTCTTTTCGTTTCTACCAACAGAGCAATTGAGGGTGGTGGTGTTTTTATTGTAAGTTTTTTCCTAAGACTTGTTGAGATAATGTACAAGTGCTTCCTTCGTTACACTGGCGGATCGATTTTGTGACGGGGCGGTAAAATTTTTCCAGCGAGGGGTCTGGGAGGCGGAGCCCCGCAGAAGTTGAAGAAATTTTTTTGCAATAAAATCGATCTTCGTATCTTTAATTCTTTTTATACTGAAGAACTGAACAAATTTTTTAAAATGCTTGACATTTTTTAGGCAAAAATATGGTAATTTTCTCGAAAAAAATCGGATGCATTTCAAACTTTTTCTTCACAAATGCAATAAATATGCGGTTCAAAAGTAGAAAATTCGCGCCGACGGCGCGAAATTTTCGAATTTGCCCGTTTTCCTCTTTCTTTCCTTAATTTTTCCTACCTTCGAATCGCGACGGGGGAGGCGGCCGCCCCGCACGCCCCCCCCCCCACGGATCCGCCCTTGCTTAGTTATTTTTGTTTTTCTACAGTACAGGAGTCTGAACTGCCCTGATGCGCTTAAAGTATTACTTAAAATTACCCAAGACGGTCAATCTACCCTGACGGTTAATCCTAAATTCCTAAGATCCTGGGCCGCATTGCAAAGATTCTCCGAAGCCTAGGAGCGCTCGTAAGTTCAGCTTAGGTGGACATTTTTTGAGAATTGTGTTTCAAAAGATTCTCCTAAGCTAGGAGTCACACCACCACTCTAACACTACTCCTAAGTTAGGAGCAGCGCCAGCACAATTTAAGGAGAACTCTTTTGAAACGGGTTTAGGAGGTCTCCTAACTCCTCTCCTAGACAGCTCCCAGACATCCTCCTAAGTACCCCTCCTAAGGAGGGTACTTAGGAGGTCTTTACACGCGGCCCAGGTTTCTTCATCTGCATTTTCCAAATTTTTGTGATTTTCGGCCTCGTCAGCCTGAAGGCTATAATGAGGCTGCATATTATCCTCTCCAGTCGAGTACACGTCTTCGTAGCTTGCTTGACACACAGTGTATCATTCGGAAAAGCCGGAGTGGACATGAATTGGGAAGAAGCCAACATAATTTAAGAACAAAAGTCCTGACCAAAAAATGTAGGGAGCGAAATTGTTTCACGTTTCCATACTGAATTACCGGTACATTTTTGCTGCAATAATGTGAATATTTTCTGAACCGTCACGGCATGAACTTTCTTTTTGGTTGAAAAAATTTAAAAAATCAAAATTCATCAAAAGAAGCCGATTTTTTAAGTTTTGAAAGAT
>JASAND010019047.1:0-97942 GCA_030248195.1 Trissonchulus latispiculum
GACTATCATGATGTGTATCTCAAAACTGACGTTTTGTTGTTAGCAGATGTATTTGAGAACTTTAGAAATTTTTGTCTTTACAACTACACCTTAGACCCTTCCCACTACTTTACGTCGCCCTCTTTTTCGTGGGATGCCTGCCTCAAAATGACACAGGTGGAACTTGAGCTATTAGAGGACGCTGATATGTACACATTTCTCGAAAAGGGAATTCGTGGAGGTGTATCGATGATCAGTCATCGGTACTCAAGAGCCAACAATCCAATGCTGCAGGACTATGATGCAATGGCACCAAATTCTTACATAATATACCTGGATGCCAATAACCTGTACGGATGGACAATGGCTGAGTATCTCCCACAACGGGATTTTCGCTGGACAGATGAAGCAATCAATATTGAACAAATACCAAATGAAAACGAAACAGGCTACATTTTGGAAGTAGATTTAGAATACCCGGAAAGCCTTCATTCCTTGCACAATGGTTATCCTCTTGCCGTGGAGAGATTACAAATTAGCGATGACATGTTATCACAATACGCTATAAAATGCAAAGAGAGCTTGCGGATTAGCTCAGGAAGCACAGAAAAACTGGTACCTAACCTAAGAGCAAAGCAGAACTATATTGTTCACTACAGGAACCTCAAGTTGTACTTAGAATTAGGACTCAAGCTCACAAAAATTCACCGCATACTATCATTTACTCAAACTCCATGGATGGCTCCATACATATTGTTCAACACTGAGAAACGGAAACAGGCGAAAGACAGTTTTGAAAAAGACCTGTTCAAGTTGTTCAATAATAGTGTGTTCGGAAAAACGATGGAGAATGTTAGAAACTACATAGACATTAAGCTGGTCAGCAGCGAAGAGAAAATGATTAAACTTACCAAGAAAAACGAGTTCGACGGTTTTAAAGTTGTTGGAAAGGATTTATGGGCGGTAAAGATGAAACGACCTTCTATTCAATTATGCAAGCCAATCTATGTGGGCTTTACGGTTTTGGATTTGTCGAAATGGCTGATGTATGACTTTCATTATAATTATACCAAGTCCAAGTATGGAGAGAGAGCAACTCTAATGACTGATACTGATAGTCTTATATATCATATTATAACTGACGACATTTATGAGGATATGAAAACGGACTCGCGCTTATTTGATGCCAGCGATTATCCTAAAGAGCATAAATGCTATGATTCAACAAACAAGAAGATTATGGGAAAGATGAAGGACGAAATGGCTGGAAAAGTAATTGCAGAATTTGTTGGGTTGAGATCAAAGATGTATAGTATTCTGGATTCAGATAACAGCGAGAAGAAACGAGCAAAGGGAGTTAAGAAGAACGTCGTTGCTAGGGAAATTAGGCATCAGTTATATAAAAATACATTGTTTGGTCAGGAGCAGCATAAGCATTTGATGAAATTTATTAGGAGTGACGGTGGTGAAATTTACAGAAAACAAGACTAGCCTGAGTGCATTTGATGATAAACGCTATTTGCTAAGTGATGGTTGTAGTAGTTTAGCCTATGGTCATTGTAATGTTCTACAAATGTAAATAACTTTGTTTATTACCATACACATTGTACATTAAGTTGTCTGTGTTATTGGATATGTATGTTACGAATGTATAAAAAACAAATGGCACCAAAATCTCGAAAAAGAAAACTTGAGATAAAAAACAAAGCCGTAATGCACCTTATCAATCGATAAGAAGGTTCCCAAGGCCTTTCATTAGCTAAGCTAATGATAAAATGCAGAGGGCGGCTATTATATTGATCCTAATGTCTATCCCTATACCTAACTCTACTTGTTACCAGCATATTCCTACTTTCTATCACTTTGTCCCTACTTCCCATCCCTGTATCCTATCTCTTTATCCCTACTTCCTATCCCTTTGTCCCATCCCTTTATCCCTACTTCCTATTCCTACTTCCTATTCCTTTATCCCTACTTCCTATCCTACTTCCTGTCCCTGCGGGGCTCCCTTCGGGTAGTGGTAGGTAGAAATAGCCTGCACCTGGCCCCAAACCGCCAATTTCTACCTACTATGGTATATACCCAGCTAAAGTTGTCAAAAAGTACTCTGGGACAAAGAAATATGCGAAAAAACACTGAAACAACATTTATTTTATTTTATTTCATCGAATTTCGAAAGATTTTCTAATTTTTGCATTTTAACATAAAAACCTCTAACTGGCAAATTAACACAAAAGAGCAAAGCTTAATGTAGATAGTAACCGTTGACATGTACGACTATACAGCTGTGACATACAGTATCATTGTGCACAGTGATCGCATATATGGATCGCCTGTTATGCCCGACTGACTTCAAATATGGCAAATTTGATGAAACCTAGCCAGTTGATGCTGCAAAGTTTGATGTTTGATTTTTTCACTAATTATACGAAATATCGCAAAAATAACCGCAGACATGATGTCAGCCACTAGCGTAGCCAGAAAAAAATTTCGGGGGGGGGAATGCAAAATTTTTTAGGGGGGTCTGGGGGGGCGGAGCCCCCCAGAAGCTGAGAAATTTTTCTATTTCGCGACCTTCGTGGAATTTTTACAGAGCATTCGTTGAAATTACAATAATATTTAAGGCACAGTGCTTGTTTATGCACCTAAATAATGCAGAAGGTGGTTAAAGTAGATTAAATAGGGTAATTTGTACTCATTTTTTAGTGCGAAACATGTATTATAATGGTATAATACACATATTTCGCGCCGAAGGCGCGAAAATTTTTTGAAAAATAGGCGTTTACACACGTGGCAGGAAAAAATTTCTGGGGGGCAACACCATTTCGGGGGGGGGGACTTCCCCCCAATCCCCCCCCAGGCTACGCGCCTGATGTCAGCGACAACGATTTTACCTGTCGCATGCATAAAATCTCTAATTTGAGTTTCCCTGGCCTAATATTGGGTGGTTTTGTTTTTCCCCATCGGTTGGTTTTTTCCCGCCATTGGTTTTTTACCCCGGCTAATTAACCGTTAATTGCTAATTAACGATAGTACCTAGAGAGGCGATTTATATACCAAAATGACTGTCTAGACAGGGCTTGATAAGAAAACAATTTATAGCCGGATTGCTCCACGGAGTAGTTCTGCAGAGTCCAAAAAGTGACTACCTTGGTTTTTCCCCGACCTCTATAAACTTTAAGAAACCTGTCGAGTTGATGCTGCATTTTCAACGTCACATGAGATCTCAAAAATTCTATTTAGATCGGGCTTTTTGGTTTATTTATACTAACTAAAAAGGGCTGAATTTTACAAA
Source organism: Trissonchulus latispiculum (assembly GCA_030248195.1). Taxonomy (NCBI): domain Eukaryota; kingdom Metazoa; phylum Nematoda; class Enoplea; order Enoplida; family Ironidae; genus Trissonchulus; species Trissonchulus latispiculum. The sequence continues at coordinate 3,275 of JASAND010019047.1, forward strand.
AGAAGTGTCAGAATTGCGCTACGATAATAAGACCTGAAAGGCCAAGCCTTCAGTCAAGCCAAACTTAGCAATGGACCAACATTGCTAGGAAATTACGATTTTTTTGCCTACATAATCGTATTTTCTCCTGTAATTTATAATTTAATCGTCGTCTGTGGTGGCAACTAACTTGCAGTGATAAAAGGCACCTATTGCAATATTAACCTTCAAGAAATTGAGTGTTTACTTATGCTGTGTTGCAAGATCGCACAAAAGTATTCAGGGATCACCCATTTCAGGTGTTGTCCTTGGCAGATCCACACTTTTGAAACTGTCTGGAATGCCCACATTTCATAATATCAGTAAAGATTGTTTATGGACGCTAATTTTCTTGTTATCCGTATGATTTGCCCCCCTAGGAATATTTACCATCATTCCTCCACTGGGGGAGGTCAGATGGCGTTTCTCGGAGCGGAAGATCTATTGAGGATTATATTAACTGTTCAAATGAGTAAACAATTATATAGTTGTTGTTTTCAAATCAGGACTTCAAAACCCCTTCATTGCACAAAACAACTCCTGTAACTATTACCAGTAAGTTGGCATCACTAGCGTAGATACGGGGGGGCGGGGAGGGAGGCCGCCCCGAAATTGTTTTGCTCCCTGAAAATAATTGGCCATAAGAAAAATTTTAAGCCCGCGCAAAGCGCGGGCGTTTAAATTTATCATAAACACAAAGAAATTGTACTGAAATGCCCCAAAAATTAATGCATTTCTTTATACTTCATTGAAAAATTTTCGCCTTCGGCGCGACTTCATTATTTGCATATACTATTTATAATTAGACCTTTACTAGTTTGCTTTACTTTACTTTGCTTTGCCAGCTTTGTAGTTTTATTGACTGCATTATATACATATATACTGGCATTTTTTTAGGGTTTTGAAAGTGGGGGGGGCTTCGCCCCCCCCCCCCCCTAGGGCGGGGGAAGTGGGGGGGGGGCTTCCGAAAAGTGGGGGGGGGGCGAGCCAAAAGTAAAATATACCGAAATTTTTAGCGAAAAATTAGCATTTTTAAGGTAAAAACGCAAAAAATCGCTGTTTTTAAGCTTAAAATGAGCTTATAAGTCCATAAATTAGCTAAAAATTGAGAAAATTTTTGAAAATTTGACCTCAAAAACCTAATTTTTTGACACTTTTGGGCGACCCCCAAAAAAGTGGGTGGGGGCTTGCCGAAAAGTGGGGGGGGGGCTCCGAAAAGTGGAGGGGGGGAACCGAAAAGTGGGGCGCCCCCCCCCCCCCCCCCACTAAAAAATGCCAGTATATATACTGCAAAGATGATTGCCTTAAATGGTGGATACTCTTGGTGCTGCTTGGAGTACCCTGTTCAGAATGGGAGCATCCAGTCTGAGTTTTCGTACGAGACTGTAGAAGTGGAAAATATATAGCAAATTAAACCACAAAATTTGGTTTGGGAATTGATAATATAGAATGCAAAGAATTCAATGTTTCAATAGTGTTTTCATGGCAAAATTGAAAAATTTTCTCAGCTTCTGGGGGGATCCGCCCCCCAGACCCCCCGGTTTAGGTTTTGGCACACCGCTTTTGGTTACCATAGATTTAAGTTAAGAACCTTAGAAAACTTTTGTATGTAGTGCTCACACAATTGTTCAGCAAAAAAAATAAAAAAATTTCCCCCCCCGACTTCGGTCCAAACCGCCCCCCCCCCTGAAAATTTTTTGTACCTACGCTACTGGTTGGCATAATCTTGGATTATTATAATTCCTTAGGTTTTTGGGCAATTTTTGGGTGTCAACTTCGGACCATGCCAAACGAATGCTCAATCGACAGGAACGGTTATTTGTAGTATGATCTTAAAGTAGAAGACTCGAACTTTCATTTGCACTAGATTTTGTATCTCTGTCATGTACCAGTCGAGCAGGGTGTGAGCCATTGCTTTTCCCTCACTTTGCCGGTGATGTCTTTTCCCCCTCTGACTATACATACGTACAGAGTAGAAGACTCTTTAAGAGACAACTACGTAATAAAGCAGTATATACAGAAGTGAAATCTGAATGCGCCGCAGGCGAAATTTTTAAAAAATTTGTGAAGTTTAATAAAATTCTGCTTAGTTTCCACTCAAAATATGCCTATAAACAACTGAAAAAAATTTTCTAAGGGAGGCCCGAAATGTCAAAGGAGAGGGCCTAAATCGCAATGGGGGGACCCCGCCCCCCCCCCGAATCCGCCACGGCTTAGGCTTAGCCCTACCAACATGCATGCACTATACATAGGGAAACTTTCCTTAAAATTCTAGCAAACCCGGAAAATTTTTTGAAGGTTCGGGGGTGTTTTGGGTCACCCTCCTCCTCGCAGTAGAAATAATACGTATAAACAGCCTCTGCAAAAAACTATCAGGAACACTCAATTGGCTTTGTATATTGCGTATATTACTTTGATTTATAGTCTAGCAAACTTAAACTGGACCAAAAGAGTGAATTTTGTGGAGAGTTTATTATTCAAGTTAAGTATGACAATGTATATATTTTCTGAAAGCTCAGAAATCAGAGATTTCAAAAATTTTAAAAAATTCTAAAATTTTAGAATTTCAAATTTCAGAAATTTTAGAAACTGTAGGTAAAGAAAAACTATACGAAAAGTAGTCGAGTTTGGTATCAAATGAAAGGTCTCGTTCAGGAGAACGTGAATATGTATCAATTATGCGGATTTGGGGCGGCACGTGGTTCCAGCGGGCCCATATCCCGAAAAAATGCGTAAGATAAGCTAATTTAAACAAACTTCAAAGGAACCGACACGGCGGCTTCTTTGAAGTTTGTTTAAATTAGCTTATCTTACGCATGCATGAAGATCCAAAGCTGCAATTTTTACGTAGTTGTGTATAATGATGAGACGCAAAATACAGCGCACTGGCTTGACTTGATTCAGCTCACAGCTTTCACTAGCCTGGATTAAACCCTCCAAAAGTGTTCAAACAGCCCATTTCTGGGGTTCAAAGAGGGATAACTTTCACAGACAGCATTTTTGAGCGATGACCCAATTATAACTTTTACTCAGCGTGCTGAGAGCTTTCAAATGAGCCCAAGTTTGTAGCGATTGGAGCAACTTTTATTTTTCGGGATATGGGCCCGCTGGAACCACGTGCCGCCCCAAATCCGCATAATTGATACATATTCACGTTCTCCTGAACGAGACCTTTCATTTGATACCAAACTCGACTACTTTTCTAGTTTTTCTTTACCTACAGTTTCTAAAATTTCTGAAATTTGAAATTCTAAAATTTTAGAATTTTTTAAATTTTTGAAATCTCTGATTTCTGAGCTTTCAGAAAATATATACATTGTCATACTTAACTTGAATAATAAACTCTCCACAAAATTCACTCTTTTGGTCCAGTTTAAGTTTGCTAGACTATAGTTACGTATTTTTAGCGTTCGATTGGTTGGTTTCTTCTGCTATATACATAATCCCATGGCTGGACGTCGTCTGGTGTCGACAGGCGTGGTGTTTGTGGATCTGAGCGGGACTCTGCACATTGGGAGTCAGGCGGTTCCGGGCTGCGCTGCGGCGCTGGCTCGCCTCTGCTCTCTGCCCAGCAACCTGATAGTTCGATTCCTCACCAACACCACCAAAGAGTCCATCCGGTGTCTGCATGAGCGTCTGCAGTCCTTGGATCTCCAGATCTCCCGCGATGAGATCTTCACCTCCCTCCTGGCTGCCAAGGAGTATCTCCAGGCGCACCGGCTCCAGCGACCGCTGTTCCTGCTGGCCCCCGAAGCCCTGGAAGACTTTCAGGACGTCCTACCCTCCGAGCCCCTGTCCCCCGATTCTGATCTCCCACCCGATGCCGTGGTCGTTGGTCTGGCCCCCTCCGAGTTCCACTATGACCGGCTGAACCAGGCCTTCCGCCTGGTACAGTCTGGTCAGGCGGAGCTGGTCGCCATTCACAAGGCTCGCTACTATCAGACCCCTGAAGGTCTTTCCCTGGGTCCGGGTCCCTTTGTGACCGCCCTAGAGTATGCTACTGATCGCCGGGCCACCGTCCTAGGCAAACCGGAACTGGCCTTTTTCCAGTCGGCCCTCCGGCGACTGCCCCTGCCGATCGCGTCGGAGGATCTCCAGTCCTGCAGTTTCATGATCGGCGATGACGTTCGGGATGACATCGACGGGGCCCAGACGGCCGGACTGAAGGGAATCCTCGTCCAGACCGGGAAGTATCGGCCCGGAGATGAGGGGAAGATCAGTCCGCCGCCTTGGGCTGTCGTACCAGACTTCCCGGCGGCGGTGGAACGGATAGCTGACTACTGTGCGGAGAGGCTTTGAGGTCGTGCCATGCCATGACGTTGCATTGTTGTCTTGAGCGAGAATCCCTAGGCTACAGCACCGGTGACTGGATGAGGCGTTAAATTGGTCGATCAGTTTTAAGAGTATGGATTCGTTTGCTGCCAGCAGTTTACTTTGCGTTCGCCTACTTTCATGCTAGAGAGTGTTGGATACGCACGAGAGTTGACATGTACTCAGAACGGCACCTGCCAAGGCTTGCTTCTGCTCCCACCTGAGGTGAAATGTACTCTAGAAAATATCCTGTCCTCGTCTAACATACGCTAGAGGCTGTGCTCCTCTGTTACTTACACGCGTGAGCGTTCCTGGATTGCCAGAGAACTGTCTTGTGAATGCTGTGTACGTAATGGAATGGGTACCGAATATCAGGGTATTTTTAAAAGGGGGAGCGCGCCCCGAAATCCCCCCGGCTTTTGGGCTTCCTCCTTGATGAGGTCTACGTTTTCCAAAATTCGGCAAATTTGCCTTCGCCCGGAGCTTTTTTCCTAAAAATTGCTGTTTTAGCTTGAATCCTGGCATTTTTGAGACTTTTTCGTTTCTACGTGCAAAATATGCCAAAAAATACCAATTTTGGCTCGTTTTTGTAAAAAATTTCCCCTACCAAAATTTTCTCCCCCCTCCAGGGAAAAATCCCTAAAAATATCCTGAATATTACATATTGGTTATGCTTGTGTTACACTATTCAAGAATTTCTTAATAGTCAAAAAATCGGCAACATTTTCGCCTTCACACATATACGGTACATTTCACGGAATGAGTGACCGTGGCGAAATTTCAAGAAAAGCTGGCGATTTTAGCAAATTTAGCTACATTTGTGGACATTAAACTTGTTCATATTTTGCAACTAAGCACATTAACCAAGTCGTTCACGAAATAAACTCCAGCAGAATTTTTCGCCAACAGTTTTGAACTTTTAGGCAAGTTTGGAATTTTTTCATTTTCAAAGGCCATTTTCGCGAAAGAGTTGGTTTATGAGCCTTGTTTATATTTAGTTGCAAAATATATATGCTCAAGCTTAAGGTCCACAGATGTAGCTAAATTTGCTAAAATCGTCATTTTTTCGTGAAATTTCGCGAATTTGTCAATTTCGCCAACGGTCACTCTTTCCGTGAAATGTATATATATATATATACCGTATATGCAGAAAATTTTCATTTCTTGTAAACATTTTTTCCTGCTAAAAAGTTTGATTGCCTAATCCTAGTTTTTAGCAATAACTTTAATTGGTAAGCAAATTATCCTTTATCCATGTCAGCACAATGGTTCACAAAACAAGGCGGATGGATTCGGTGCCCATTCCTTTTCGCTTAATTGTATGTATATATACTGTGATTTAGATGCGTTACTTTGTTAGTTTTTCTTTCGTAGTGAGTTCGAGTCGTGCTCAATGAAATGAGTAAAATCACCATGGTGCGCTGTCAGCAAGTTTAGGTATATTATATGGGCTAGAAAATTGTCATCTTAGCATTGTTGTTGCTTTTGGATTTTGGGCATTATTGACATGTGGTTATGTTGGTTGGCCAAAATGTTTAAGGAGCCTTAGTCTTTAAATTATTCTGTCCTATCAAACATTATTTTGCTTTATTGCATCAACAGACTAGTACATTTTTAAGTGCAGACTGCAGACACTTAATTGTACTTTCTCAGATAGAGTACTGGATTAACGATGGCATTAAGCAGGATCAGGGCTTGCAGAAATCCGGCATATCTGATCAGATGTTTTGTGCCGCCTACGTTTATGCTATTTCCAAGGGACAGAGCGTTGTAGGGAAGCCAGCATATTATGTAGGCCAGGACAATGTACAGGGTCTGTCTTAGTGTGGCCGTTTTGGCCTTGTCAAATCGGGACTGTCTTCGTTCTGCCAAATTTCTGGGCTTAACCCTGGCGGCCGGCAGCACCTCTTGTGCTGTCGCGTCGGTATCAGCACTGCTATTATTATTATTATTATTATTATTATTATTATTATTAGTGGTTCTGGCCAGGGAGCCGAGCTGCAATTTCTGTGTCCTGGTGTTGATGTTATTCCGGACCAGAAGTTCAGCACAGTGTGCCAGTGCTGTGCGCATGCTCTGGTTCCTGGCCCGCTGGTGCTGTACCAGTTTTCGCAGCACGACCGCATAGCTGGCGCAGATGATGGCCAGCGGGAGCCAGAAAACCGACAACAGATGTGCTGCCCGATAGCCGTACTCTGCCGGCAGCTGGCCGTAGTGACAGTGGTTCCACCGCCACACGCGCCAGGTGGTGGTACAGGTGGTCCATTGGGGTATCGGGGAGAAGGTGCGCCAGACCAGGAGCTGGGGGAGACTGGAGAGAGCGGCCAGAGACCAGGCGATGAGGAGCATCAGTTTGACTCGATTGTAGGAGAGACGAGGGTGCTCCTGGCTTCGATGCAGAATTAGACATCGATCGATGGCGATCACGACCACGACATTGCTGGAGGCATAGAAGACCAGCACGTCTGCGAATTTCAGCAGGCGACACATCGCGTCTCCGGCGTGCCTAAAAATAAAAATGTGAAAGGGAATTTGAGTTAAGCCTGAAAGATTTTGGCTGTAGTACCGTTGATTCTAGCAAGCAAACAATGTATTGTATAAACAAATTTTTGCGTTGTTTTTATGGAAGCATGACTGGTTAGAACTAGAATTCTTAGGTTTGGTGGCGATTGTTCCTTCAATTTTAGGTTCTTTGCTTTTTGAGATACGCATGAATTTGTTAAATAATAATGGCTGTGCTATATCTATGACAACTAGTTTTTATGACTGAGCACAGCAGTACGCAAATTTAAAAACTGGCTTTCAGTTTTTCTACAATTCGGTGGCGCTTTTTTTAATTTGAAAGTGACACATTCTAAAGGGCGAGCTGAGTGCCCGTTTGATGTTACAAAACCGATTTGTGAGCTGAAAAATTTTAATTCAAAACCTAAGGCTATCAATTTTTTTCAAATATGTCCGGAATGTTGAAAATCCTACTGGATTAAGCTACTCACCAATTTTTTGTCGTTTTCCACACAAGATGCAGGGGTGTATAGAGAAGCAGCATCAGCAGGCAGGCGCAGCTGAGATGAATTTTTAGGAGATCAAATCGCTTCCGGATCAATAATTGATTTGGTAGCAGTAGCTGATGAACTGATTGATTTTGATATCGATGCCGAATTAGTTGGCGAATTGCCAAAAGATTCAAAACCACACCAATCAGAAACAGACTTCCATTGCAGCTAATTTCCAGCAGCTCTGGTAAACTGAGAAATTCCAGAGATCCATTCAGAACGCGAGGGTTCACTTTGAGTGAACAGTTTTCCGACATTCGAACGCTAGATTCCAATTAATCGACAATATTGATCAAATATTGACCTTGTCGACTGAAAATAGGAAAAGTTTTTACAGTTTTTCTACATGGCCTTCTGTTTCTGTTAACTCTTCTACGTAATTAAAGCTGGCAACGTTTAATTTGCCTAAATAAACTCAAGATATATAACTGAGTTTTAATTGAGTCTTAGCTGGGCTGATGGAAATAACATACCGTATGAATGACGAGAAATCTTTCATCTCTGTCAGCTCTGAAAAATCTCAATCAAAGCAAAAGCATCTATTATCAGATGAAAAACTCAATAGTTTCAGGTTACTTCTTTCTAAATGATCACAATCAGAATTCTAATTGTGCCAGTACCTTTTCTGGATGTGTTGTAAACGTGATGACAAACTCAAAAAACAGAGAAAAAGATTTGCTATTTTGGATCTTCGCTGTTAAATATCAACAATCCAGAAAGGTTGAAGTGAAGAGTCCTAATCTAGCTCACTGTTCGGGGTTGTAACTGAGTGGTAGACTTTTCGCTTTCAGAGATCAGTTCGGGTTCGATCCCCGCCCTGGACACTTTTCTTCACATCTTTCAATCCTGATTTAACCCTTCACATCCTCATATTATGAATGAAGCCTTCCCTCCTTCCCTGATGGTTTGTGTTATCTAGAAATCTAGTTCTCTGTAGTGTAATCGTCCCGTCCCAAGGTTTTGACACATTTCCTTTAGCGCCGGTTTCTGGAATTAAAGTTTGACAGACTTCGGATCGGAAAAGCTTCTTAGATTCACTGTGTCTGGTTATGCAATGTGTCAAAACCAGCGTGCGTTGATGTGACTCAGACTCAACAAACTTAATCCCTCTCTTGATATTATATACATAGGTAGGAAATAATTACTCATAAAATAATAAGAATTTGGTTCCAATTTCTAAAATTTCAGAAATATTTGCGAACAAGAAAATGGTGTTTCCGGTTTTTTGGATCTTGTCTAGCTTAAGAAAAACCTGGAAAACCCAAACGAAAAGCATTGCAGAAAGAGAAACTAACAAAGATTGTATAACTTGGAAAGATTCATTATATTCTATTCACAATTGGCGTCATGAAGATATACAGAGTCTAGTAATGCTTGATCAAGTAACAGAGTCTAGTAATGCTCGATCAGTATTCAGTATATATGTAAGACTATGTAAATGTGAAAATTTCTCGAGATTGCATCTGCTTTAGATTTCTGACCATGTGACACATGAAGGGTTGGAAAAGCTTCATCTAAATTGGACACTGTGATATGCAAAAAATACAGAGATTCGAACCTCCAATCTCTCGCTTCGCGTGCGAGCGCTTTGTCAATTGAGCCACGGATGTAGTTAATCAACTTTTTTGAGTATAGAACAAGAACTATACCTCCTTATTCCCGCTATAGTAATTTTAATTTATTTTTAAAAACACTGGTACCTACTACCTATTATGAACAGCTTTTCGATTGGCAAAAAATAGAAAAACAGAATATCGGTTTGTTACGTGGATGTAAATTGGACCGGTTTAATGTGACTGGTTGGGTAGGAGGGTGACATCAAAACAAAACCTTTCCTTTACCCTTTGGTGCTAAGAAGTCGACACTGATAATTGCCTTTAGAATGTGGGTAGGCGACCCAATTGGCAAAAGCAATTTTTAAAAGGCACATTCTGTGTGAAATAAGTGATCATTATCTCGGCACGATTTATTATTTAGCAGATTTGTGACGGAACAAAATAAGGTTCTTAACAGAGAAAATATCTTCCAGAAAAAAATGACTTTGAGCGTCAGGGAATTCAAGCTTATACTGAAGTCGCACAGACAAAGCATGCTAGGTGTCGTGTCTTCGAACTGTTCTGCATAAGTTGCACCAAGAGTACATAATAACTAAAAGTGTGACAAGCTGTCCCCTCACAGCACAACTGAGTACGCCCATTCGCTATATGTGTTGAAGCTCTGGAGCACAACGACTGTCTTCCTGTGTTAGTCCAAATTGCGTCTGCTTTTAAAACTTCAACACGCAAGCGTTGCGATCCCAAACACTTTGTACACTAGGTGCTCACTCAGTTTTCGAGGCAGTTAGCTGTTATTGTGTAGATGATGTCTGCAAGTTGATAATTAACAGTGCGACGACTGCCACATTCTTAATAGTTACGATGTTACATTGTTGTTACATTCTTAATAGTTAAGATAATAATAATATCTTCGTTGTACTAAGAGGTAAGACTGCACAACGAATAAGAGGGTGACAGCAGGCAAGTTATCTGTTATCAGCTCCAGGTACATGATCTGCAGACTAAGGGAATACCGCAATATCCTTTATGCGAGTAGACGTTATTTCACCAATTTTAAATGGCAATTCGAAACTTTAGAAAACGGAAGAATCCCCCCTCCCAGTGGTATACTATACAAATTTCTTGGGATTAGTCACCTCGATGTGCCTTAAGTTATACATTATATGAAAGGTTTAAGTGCACTGTCCAACTTTGACTATCATAGGAAACTTATCGTCTATAACCTAAACTTCCGGTAGATAAAAGTTTCTCACATCAGAAGAGACACTAGATTAGATTAGAGAGATTGCGAGAGACACTGGCTAAGTAACTGATTCAATTATCTTGCTTTGAATTTCCTGTCGAGCTAAGGGAAAATAAATGTCTACATTTCGCCTATAAAATAAATCCCTTCCCTGTTTTTCAAGAATGCGCATTCTGCCCAAGCGAAACACCCGAACGCAATTTCGCATCTGATTAAAGTGTAAAATTTATTCGATGGCTCTAACGACTTTCTCTGACGCCCATTACGTAAAGAGTTTTCCATTTAAAGGCTTGAAAAACAATCCAGTTTGAAAACGGCTTAATGTTTAAAAATTGGTTGTACCTCTTGGAAAAGTTTTTATTACTTTTTCTAGTTTTCTGCTGTAACGGATAATTGGATATATATTGTGGTAACTTTCCTATGGAAATAAATTAGAAATTATACATATTGACTTAATGTATAGCTTGCAATTGCAAGGCAGAGATAGAAATTTTTTGTAAATTATTTGTTGCATAACTCAGTCTCATTTTCCTTATTTGTTGGAAGTTAGGTACTGTTTCTCCCCAAATACTTCCAGTTTTGTTAATATTTTCATGTCCGAACGTTTCTTTCATATATATCAATAAAAAATAATGAAAAACGCCTGCTTGCAGGCGCTAAGGCTAAGCCTTAGTCCGAACAAGGAGAACCAATGGGCGCTGTGAGCTAGAGATGAGCACGGGCCGGATTTTTTCGACCCGGCGCGGCCCGGCCCGCTCCAAAATTTGGTCGGCCCGGCCCGGCCCGGCCCGCTGGCAAGATTTTTCAGCCCGGCCCGGCCCGCCAAAAGAAAAATTCCAAATTTTTACTAACAATATTATTTAAAGGCTTCAATGCAAGATGAAGAGGCTAAATTAATGAAATGTTAAATTTTGCCATAAAATAACCAGAGTCAGTAAATGTGTAGCTAATTTTAGTGATTTTACAACATTTTCTAGAGTTGATCCGGCCCGTTTCGTCCCGCTCCGGCCAGCAGTTAAAAAAATTTTCGGCCCGGCCCGGCCCGGCCCGCTAACCGATAGAGGTCGGCCCGGCCCGCTAACCGATAGAGGTCGGCCCGGCCCGCTAACCGATAGAGGTCGGCCCGGCCCGCTAACCGATAGAGGTCGGCCCGGCCCGCTAACCGATAGAGGTCGGCCCGGCCCGGCCCGGCCCGCGGGGTCTCTCCTGGCTGTTGGCGCCCATTGGCTCTCTCCTGTTCTGACTAAGGTTTTGCCTTAGTGCTTACAGGCAGGCGTTTTACATAGTTTCTTTATGACAGAAGTATATAAATCATAGAAGAGTACGACATCGTAACCTTTCATAGTGCAAAAGGTCTGCCATATGCTCGTCACCTTAAGGCCTAAGTTTTTGGAGGGGGTTCAGGTTCAAGGTTAACATCGTTAACCATGTGTTTATATGCGTTTGAACTAAAACGAATCTGACTAAAGCAAATGATAGCCTCCTTGTGTCAAATTTATGAGTATAAGATGACCCCGACACCTGTGTTTCCGGATCCAGTACAATAAGGAACCTCATCCGTGACCGCAGCTCACCTACGCCTGACTCGCCCTACTAACGCACTACCTAACTCATTCAACTTTTACTCTGGCGGGTGCTCCCGCCAGAGCCGGTGGAACCGCCCGCAGTTTCCCTAACATTCCTATTAGCTTGACGAAGCCTCGATCGGTGGCCCTCCAATAAAAAGGTCGATGCGATGCTTATAGGAATACCGAGTTAAAAATTTATGCAATTTGATAATCTGACTATGCAGTGTTTTTATAGAAAACTAATTGGAAAGCTAAACCCATTTGCTCTCGCCTGTTGCGGACTAAGGCTTTCGCCTTAGTGACTACAGGACAGGCGCTTTTCATTAGTTTTCTATGATCAATGCTTGTATCCTTCGTGGATCCGTCTGCCAGCACGCGGTTACGTCATTTTCTTGACGTATATGCAGTGGTTTTATAGACTCAAGCGTCCAACCGGTTAGTGGGCAAAACTTTATGTACCCAATAGAGGTGTGGTAGGCCGACAGCGTGCAGAGCATGTTTACCTGGAGCTGGTAGGAGAGTGATAAGCTTGTTACACAAATACCCACGTTCCTAATGCATTAAACCTGCAATATGCTCGAAACATTGGCCGGGAGGTTGCAATCCAAGAAGTGGGTTTCTCAGCAGACACACCATGCCCATACCACGCTGACATTTTTCAAAAACAGTCGTTTTAGACAAATTAAATGATATGACTTGACCAATAAAAGTAGTACGGTAATAATTTTTGTATATTATGCGTTGCTTAGAAATGGCTCTTTTTAATAATATAAAGATTACTTAGATCCAATATTGTAAAATTCTGACGATAAAACGAACATTAATCGAAAATGCTACATGCTATATTTTTAAAGGATTTTCTCAACAGAACCAGCAATTGTATTTGGTTAAAAGAGCTAATTTCTCGGCAACATAGTGAGTGTGAGTGATGTAAAAATTTTATTTTACGACTATCCTTACTCAAGTTATACCTAGTATTTAATTTGTCGAAAACGCCTAATCTTGAAAACGTCTGCAAGCTGTTCACGGAGAAAGAGAAGCCGCCCGAGATTTAGGCCTTAATGTTTCGAGCATATTGCAAGCTTAATACATTAGAGATCGAAGCGCTGAGTGTCTTACTCTTCCTGTTATAAACTCTTGGTCTGACTCAGACAAGATAACTTCTCCGTTGGCAACTCTGAAAACTGTAGTTTTGATAGAGCGGGAACAGTGCACCCAAAACATGATTTTACCCCTAATCTATAAGACTAATGAAAAACGACAGAACCGAAACCAGTGATAGATAGACATAGTCTAGAACTAGATGCTTGGTTACCGCAAAACACAAGTTAATGTGATCTTCCATCCGTAAAGTTGTACCTAATAAAACAGAGTCAAACTTAATGGTAACTTAGCAAGTTGAACGATACAAAGCCTTGTGTTTTATTAGCCGAAAACAGAGCAAAATTTGGGATGAAACTATTTCTGCAAAATTCGTTAATAACGTTTCACTGTTGTTTTTAAAATCGGTAATTTCGTCCAACTTACATTCTCTATCATGTGAATTACACTTAACACTTATACTTATATGCTATACTTGTATACATAGTTAGCTGCTCTTTGTACAGTTCGTTTGTCGTATCGCGGTCCTACAATATTGTAGAAAATCTGAAACTTTTATTCATATTGTGACATATGACTAAATACAGCGTTCATTTTACTGTCGGAACAAAATCACACAGTTTTCGTGTTTCGCATTCGCTGCCCCGCTAGGGAGCCTTCCTTAGATAGAAGACGGGGTTGAGTACGGCATTGAGCAACATGAGGGCCCGCAAGAAGCCCTCGTACTGAACGAGGCCTCGGAGGGTGTCCGGACTCAGACTTCGACAGAGGGCCAGGGCATTGTAGGGGAGCCAGCAGACCACGTAGGCCCCCACAATGTAGACGCTCTGATGAAGGGCGGAGGCCTTGGCCCGGTCGAATCGGGTGGTCCGACGGGCCGGTCGTCGCAGGGCCGAGCCATCGTCCAGTGCCGCAGTGGCCGTGCTTGTGAGGGATTCCTCCGGTGGGTGATGGATCGCCACAAGCACGGCCCGTCCCTGGCTTCGCGTCGCCACCGTCTGGCCGCCACGTCTGGCCTGCTGGTGGAGGGCCAGTTTCCGCAGGACGAAGGAGTAGCTGACACAGATCAGGATCAGCGGGAGCCAGAACACCAGGGCCAGGTGGACCAGCCGGTAGACGTGCTCCGCGGCCAGCTGGCTGAACCGGCAGTGATCCCAGCGCCAGATGTGCCAGATGGTCGTGCAGATGGTGAAGTAGTGGACGGGCTGGAATTGGCGCCAGATGTGGAGCTGCGGTGCGCTGAACAGCAACGCTGCGCTCCAGCTGAGCCAGAGCATCGCGTGGAGTCGGCGCCGGGAGGCCCGCGGGTGCTCCTGACGTCGATGCAGCGTCAGACAGCGGTCCAGGGAGATGATGACGATCATGTTGCTCAGGGCGTAGAAGACCAGGACGTCCACGAATTTGAGAATTCGACAGGCCAGATCGCCGGCTTGCCTGAAATAGACAACTGTTGGTTGCTTCATGTGAACTTCGAAAGGTTGAAATCGGTGTAATAAACTAGTCTCGCTGACCGAGGAACTATACAAATCTATGGGTCTATTTCTTTAAAGATTAAAATGGTCGGATTAAACGGATTAAAAGTCTGCAGGATAAAAATTTAATGGTTATTTCTTTAATGGAGGATTAAACGGATTAAACGGATTAAAATTAACTCGTTTAATCAGACTATTTTTAATCCGCGAATTAAACGAGTTGATTTTAATCCATTTAATCCGCCATTAAAGAAACAGCGATTAAAAATTTTAATCCGCCAACTTTTAATCCGTTTAATCCGCGTAGCTGCACGAGGATTAAAAACTAGTCGAAAATGCAGGCGGCGGATTAAACGGATTAAAATTAATCTTTAAAGAAACAGCAATTAAGCAGGTCGGATTAAAATTAACTCTTCCATTTTTTAATCCGAAGTGGGAATAAAGAAACAGGATTAGATTAAAATTTTAATCCTAGGTGCATTAAAGAAATAGGATTAAATTTAATCCGTTTAACTCGTTTAACTCGCTGAATTAAATTTTAATCCGTTTAATCCGAGGTGCTATTTCTTTAATTGGGATTAATTTTAATCTAATCCGTTTAATCTTTAAAGAAATAGGGCCTTTGTTTGCATTTTATGATATAAATCTCCTCAACAGCATAGTAAGCAAAAGCTAATTTTACTGGGGAGTCGCTGGTTACCTCGAGTGTACAGTTGAATTTTTGGTGGTTCGATTCTCGCCCTGTACACTTTTCTAATACTTCACTGTAATCTTAACTTAAAAGATTAACTTGAAAAACCTACGAAGTCCCTGCTAATACTAAGTGAATGATCGCCCTGAAGGGCGGAGTTGAAGGTAGTGGTATGGGTATCTTTTTGTGTAGGCATTGATTTTTGGACCACTATAATTTTCGCAATTTTAGGAGTTGGAAAGAGCTTTATACATATGTTTAAAACTAATAACCGAAATAAGCGAAACCTCCGAACGGTTACTTTGAGCATGAGCCACTGGTAAAACCTGTACATTTCCCTACCCCCTTCCCCCAACGCAAAAACTTTCCCTTTTTTGAGGGTAAGGGGGGGGGGTGACTGACCATGTTTTCGTGGTCTTCCAGATGAGGTGGAGCGGAGTGAAACTGAGGAGCACGAGGAGACAGACGATGCTCAAATGGATCTTCATGAGGTTGAATCGCTGCGCTGCCAGTTTCTGTAGCGGCGTGCCAGTCGTCAGCGGGCCGCGACTCAGCAGCTGGTACAGGGCAAAACAGTTCAGGCCGGACCCGATCAGGAAAAAGATCACGTGACAGGAGACCTCCAGCAGATCCGGGACGGAGAAGGCGTAGGTTCGATTCACCAGGCTCGGATCGATGACGAAGGAACAGTTCTTGCTCATAGTGTAATGGTCCAGACAAAGCCTGAAATAGAAGAAAATCACCAAATGAAATTTGAAATGAGAGAAGTTTTGATTTTCTTTTTCTAAAAAAAGATTTTGTTAGTGGACACGGATAAGAATTTCCCCAAGCAAAAACTGACTCTCAGGCGGCGTTTGAGAATCTAACTACATTTCGTCAAACCCGTTGATAGTTAATTCTAAATAGTTAAGTTAATGTTAACTAAAAAATTAATAGTTAAAATTGTAGCGATTCTACGATGATTGCTTCATTTTTAAAATTACATCCACCAGTCAGTCACTGCATAAACTGCACCGGACCAATAATAACAGAAGAAATATTATTCAGAATTTAGAAAATAAAGTATCAGTCAGTACCGCACCTAAACCCGGAAAAAATCTAGTCCCGTGGAAGGATTCGAACCGACGACTTTCAGTCTAGTTGCTCCCGTGCTCTGTCGAACTGAGCCAGAAAGCAACTGCATGTATCCAGCTTGACGGAGATGTGCTACCAAAAGTACATAATAGCGAGTGTGACATGCTTTTAGTCATTTGGCTGGGTACATAATCTGCACTATAACGACTGACCCCACACATGTACTTGGGGGAGGGGTTCTTTTCCTCCCCAGACCAAGCGTTAAGCCCCCAGACGTGTTCCTCACTCCCAAGAATCCGGTTTTTACCGTTTTTGGTTAAGTCCCCTCCCAACGTCTCATCCTGTACATACATGCCTGCTGACCCCCACGCTGTAAGGGAAGCAGGCATGGGAAAGATTGATAAGCCTGATATGGGAGTTCAGCTGATGGTCCTGTGGTGTAGTGGTTAGCACGTCTGTCTCGAGATCAGAAGGGCCGTGGTTCGAACCCGAATTCTGGGCTGGGCCAATTCTTGACTTTCAATTCTGAATGAATTCTGAATCTTCCCTATGCCCGCTTTCCTTACAACATAAGTCATCCCAGAGACCTCCCACAATCACAAATGAGTACCCAGTGTCATTACAAATTTGTGTACCATCACTCGCTTGTTATATATGTTTATGTGTTGAAGGTCAAAAATGGCCAATAAAACGTTTTTGGGACTTCAGCTTAAGGAACTCATTTGTGGGGGATTAGTGCTCGCCAATTTGTGAGGGGGGGCGCTATTATGCAGATAATGTACCCAGTCTCATAGCTAACTGCATAACGCTTGCTATTAATTATTATGCATGTGCTCTTGGTGCTACAAACCGCCTGTGATTGTCTACTAACATGACTTTACGTCTTAGAGTACAGATGGTGTACTGTACAGTACAGAAGGCAAGAAATCAAATCTCAATTAACGGATATCCGATTAATTAACTATTTCTTAGACAAGGGCATTAAATAAGTCAAATCATATCAACTGTTGCAGAAAAACAGTCGTAGAGTTGGCTCATTTGGTGAAATTAATTAGAAAATCAACGTAGAAAGGCTCCAGTGAAGTTAGACTAATGAGAAATTACATGCCTAATAAAGAGGTTATGAAGAAATTCCTGACATCAGTTGGAGAAGTAGAAAAATAACTTCGATAGAATGGCGTCATTGAAAAGGAATAAAAAATTAGCTTAATTGACCGTTAATTCTTGAAAAATATTGTCTGACAGCAAAATATGCACCCTTATCAAAAAAGTGTTGAAACGAGAAGTCACGTGGAGAGCAAAAAAATTAAAATTTTCAAGTATTTGCAACTATTTTATCTATTTCCATTTATTTATTTTTACAAATTTACTTTTATTTATGCAGTTTTTTGCTGGCAACTAATTATGATATGCACTGAGTATTACTATTCCGTAAATGCGAACAGACTATATAAGTTACTTTTAATAATATTTCAAATTGGAACCAAATACTATTATAAAATATTTTTAAAATAAAGATTATTGTAGGAATAAATAAAGTACATACATAAATTTAAAATTAGCTGAACCGAAATCAGACTAGTTGAGCAACTTAACCACTACCTAAGAGAGTCTTGAACAACAGAGTCCCACACAAGCATTGGCTCGTTGATCGAAATGTTACCTTGTCCATTAGCAAGCTCACTAAACGGAAACATTGGTTAACAAAAATTAAGTCATTCGTGAAAAGAGTGTAGATTGGTTCATTCTGTTCAAATGCTGCTCCTGACATCAATGAACTGATTAGCATCTTTACTTTAGTTTTTAGGTTTTCAGTTATTTCACTGTTATCGTTTTTGTAATTTAATTACTAATAATTAATTTGTAATTAATTGCATTTTCAGAAAAATTGAAGATTGTGACTTGGATATCCAGCTGGTATCCGAATTTTCGGGTCTCACTCAACTCCTGTACCTGTAGTGACACATTTCTCAATCCCAATTTCTGTCATCAAGTATCCGCTGGTTAACGTCGATGTCACGGTGAAATATTCCCCATAGGAAATTTTCCCCGCGGAAAAATTTCACTGGTGATATTTTTTTGGGGGAAAATTTCACTGGTGAAATTTTTCTGGGGGAAAATTTTCTACGAGGAAACTTCACCGTAACATAGGCTAGAATTTCAATTGACTCGGCACAAACATTCTTTAGTAACAATTAGCACTAAGTCCACAACAAAACTCCTTCATAATCTCAACAAAACGAGTGGTGGGTGGGTAGTACTAAGTGTACCTAATACATAAGAGTGTGACAGCTGGAAGGCTCTCTGTTATCAGCTCTCGAGCCATGCTCTGCACGCTAACGGCCCCCCCGCAATTGCGTACCTAGTGGACCCCCCGCAAAACAAACCCATCACTCTTTCAACAGACGAATGATAGGTCACATTTGCGGGGGGGGGGGGTGGCTTACGGTAGAAAAAGTGAGCATACGCAATTGCGTACTGGGTACTGAGTTGCGGGAGGGTCCACTAGGTACGCAATTGCGGGGGGGGGTTAGCGTGCAGAGCATGGCTCGAGAGCTGATAACTGAGAGCCTTCCAGCTGTCACACTCTTATGTATTGTGTACTCTTGGTAGTACATACAAAACAAAAATTTTATGAACTCAGAATTTCTGTACAACAATTTACGGGTGGGTTTACAAAATCTACAAAGGGCATATAGGAAATCCCTCTGGCTTGACCCTAACTTTTGTTGATTGCAAGAAAACTGCTACCGTATTCAATTGATCACAAATAACTAATCTTGTAAATAATAAATAATTTTGTTACAAAATAACTTTTAAGCGCGCGGCCCCGCAGTCAAAATCTTTGCTTGAAAAGTAACGCCCATAAGAAAAACTGCTTCTTTTCCGAAGACAATCCCTTAATGCCAACGTTTTGGAATATGAAAGAAAACAATTTAGGTAGCCAACCTCAGAATAAGCGGAACCAAATCTGTTCCGATTGGACCCAGAAATATCAAGCTGCGTCCGTCTAAGGTTAAATTTATCAGGTTAAATCAAGATTTGAAACTTTCCACTAAAATCGTGCTAAAGTTCTGAAAGATTTGTTCCCTAATCTTGTGACATTCTGTACTTGTGGGCGAAATGAAATGAAGGGGTAGTTTTAGGTGAAAGTGAAGGTTAGGTTAAAGCTAAAAGCGAAAATATTATCAAAGATAAATGGAGATTGGTTAGGAAAAGTCTGACTTAAATGATTTATTGAATACTCTTCCAGAATAGGTCAAATTGGTGTTTAATTATTTATTTTCCAGATTGCTGCTATATAGGAAAAAAGGGCAATTCAGCGAATGTAGGCAATATTAAATGGAATCTAAATTATCATGAAATATGTCCGATTTATTTTTGAAAGAAAGTTGAAAATGTCAAAAGCTGAAAATTTGAGGGCGTTTCAATAGGTTCTCCTAAGTTTCTATTTTTGAGCAGGCTTGTGTAGCAGTTAAGCAGGATTTAGTTTCATTTTATCCGGTTTAAAACCATTTTTCCAGGTTTACACTAAATTATCCGAATTTTCGAGAACGGTTACAGTTAGGGAAAACTTGACTCAATTTGTTAACAAATTGAAAATCGAGTATAGCCAAGCCATTTTTGCGCAGACAATCTAAACAAGAAGTTTCTCCAAAGCAATCTTTTGATTTGACTGTTAAAACGTTGCGATTGATAACGATATAGTGTGCAGAATTCAAAGAGTTCAATTTCATAAGAGTTCAAAGCAATTTGAGCCTGTACCTGATAGAACAAAGGAAATATGAACTGAAGCAATTATCATGCCTAAGTGGCCACGTTTGGAGATAGGTATACTCTCTGAATAGATTTCAAGCCAGCTAATCCTCTGTAGCATATCCTAGAATCGTTATCCAGGCCGCTCTATCTTTTGTGATACACAAATGCCTGAGCTTTAGCCACTGCTTTGAAGGGATCAGATACTTAAAAACACAAAAATAATTCCACAAAAATTAAATATGTAAAATAAAACAACATTAAGGTTTGCTAAACGTGGCTTCGGTATGATGGACTCCCCATGCTCTAGGATTCAAAATTTATGCCTCGATCCAGAAGCCATTCATATCATGGCTCTAAATTAAAAATAAAAAAGTGGCGCTTCTGGAATGCTAATGAAGGTGAGCAATGAAAATGGGTGTCATAACTTCAGTCCAAGAAAATTGGAACCTCTCGTGGGCTCTCTCAGAAAGAGTAGACAAATTGGTCCCGTAATAAAAAAGGGAATATAGGAGGTTCCGTCGCCTATTTCCTACCAAGCTTCCTCCGCTCCAGCCAAACTTCAAACAATTTCGATTTCTACATTTTTTGGTCAGACTTCAGCATGTGATGCTGGCGCAAATGAGAAGAAATTTTGCGGCACGCCAATGCAAATTTGTGTTTCCTGTTCGGCCGATTGCCGCCAACTGTTGGCAGCGATACGGCAGGCCGCACCTATTAAACCTATGAATTCGTAAAAGTCGTATTGAGAAATTGAGAACTGTTGTGAAGAAGCGCCCTGAACCATTCGAATCGAATCTGAATCGAATATTTTCGCAGAAAGCCTTCTTTTCTCATATAAACGAGGTAAAGCCTGCGAATTTAAATTCATGAATAGATCAGAAATATACTAATTTGCAACGGTACATCTGTCAAGGATTTAGACGTTTAATTTTAACTCTACTCTACTCTACCAGAAATAACGGTGAAATTTGCCCCGAGTTTGACGGACAGAAGCCATTTTGAAAAGTCAAATAATGAAAGAAGAGGCGGAAAAGTGGAAAAGTTGACACAAAGCTTCTTTAGGGATCTTTAGGCATTAGCTTTCCTGGAAATTATGCAGAAACTTTCTCATGACTTCTCAAGTCAACAGACGCCTCCGAGAGCCAGCTAATTGTTCAGCAGGTGTTATCAAGAGTACATAATACATAAGAATGTGGCAAACGTGAAGGAATACTGCACAGTGAAGGAATCTTCAAGCTTTCAGCCGACTCACACAAGCAGTTTCACTCCTGGTGACACCAAACACAAATGCACAAATGCAACTTGCTCCTACAACCTCATGCGTACCAATTCCACCGTGCAGAACAATGGTACAGTAAGCTTTCGCTTCTCTCCTGGCAGTGTATGCATGCACGGACGCTGCTGACAGTCAGCAGAATTGACCTCAATCAAATGCTTTCCGCCGAAATAAATAGGTTTAATATAACGACGGGAAATTCGAGGACAAATGTCAGTGTCTAGGGCGGGAATCGAACTGCCGACTTGGCTGTTTTACAGCCGAGAATGAACTCAGTACGAGCAACTCAGCTATTAGCATTTCTTTGGGCTTTCAGATCGGTTTTTCAGGAGCCGACATTTAAGAGCATAGCATTCAGAACTTGGAATTAAAGCCAAACAGCCTAAAATCCTGAAGCTTTTCAATCGAAGGTTTTAAAGGATTGACTAAATGCCATTTATTGTAAGCTTTTCACAGGGAGCTTAGGGAAAAGTTACCGACTGTTTTTTGTCTTCAAATGCGGGAACATGAAAAACAAACTGCGAGCACAAGCATCACCAAACCTTTCTCAGCTGAAAAAATGGCGACGTTAATTTTTCGAGTCTCCATTAAGTGTGAGGACAAAATCTTGTAGTAGTCTGGGACTTCTGTGAAAACTAGGATCTCGCATTGCAAGTTCATATCCACTGCTTATCGCACTTTTATCTATTATATACTCTTGATATTATGGGAGCTGGGTTAGTTAGGAAGACAAAATTGTGTTCGGAAGTCAGAATTTCAGGTTTAGTTCATTTGAAGGCAATGAGAAACCTAAATTAGTTTGCTTTGAAGCCATCACAAGGCAGTATCAACAGTTTTTGCTACATTACAAACAACCCACGCAGGTTGAAATGAAATATTCTCCGTTTTAGAAAGGAAGCAACTGACAGTGACTCCTCAAATTACATTTTGCATAACTGATAGAGCTAAATACCCATCACCTTCCACTGACAAAAGTTAAGACTAATGCTTGACGGAATGGCATAGATTATTACAGGGATATGAAGTCAAACAGAAATGGTCGGAGCGAAATAGAGTACCGAAATGCGAAAATAATTCCGATTTCCTGGTATTTTTTATTGTCTGTCTACTTCATTTTTAACAAAATTGAGAGAAAGTTTGTAAATTTAATTCTTAAAATTGAAAAATTTACTTATTCTGCATAAATTTTGCTACAAATCACTTAGTTGTGTGCCGTGCACAGTCCACAACCCATGCAAAAGTACCGTCGAAGGTACAAGACTCCTCAAAATATGCATAAACGTGGTGACACCATTTATTTTGAAAGTGTTTTTACAGTTCTTATGCAGACTTTCGACTTTCCTCATGAAGCATAAGTCGGCGCTTAGGTTGATCACAAGTATATGCTTGTCCAAAAACCAACACTTTGAAATCTGACCCAGCAAAAGGGTTACACAAATCAAAGCTTTCTGACACAAATTTAGGGCTGGAAATTTATCTGTTTTTTGCCAAAAAGAGACAAAGGGGAAGAATTTAAGGCCCAGTAGGGGAAATTTAATTTTCGCCAATTAGGTTTAATCTGGCTAAATTGTTTTTCCAGGCCTCTTTTTGAGCGACATAAACCTAAATTGAGGTTGTATTGGTTCCTCCAACTCCCATGCTTCCTGTCCAGCTTGATTTGTCTGATCATGTCTTGCAACTCGATTTTAAAACAGTAGATAAGTGCAAATTGAAAATTCCAAAATGACAGGCCATAATGCCGCCCCCAGTGTGAAAAAACTGCGGCTCAGGCGATTTGAAATTTGTCGCCTTTGGCTATCAGATCTTCTTTTACAGTTACTGTAATAATTGTTTTGAATCTTGATAAATTCAACAGTTTTGAAAAAGAAAATGCTTTAAAGGCTTTTCTTCACAATTAATAATCAGTCTACAAATCTGACAGAAACGCCAAATGCTTGCAGCATCCGAGAATGTCCTAGTGAAGAACAACATCAGGGAACCGTTGCCATTCTACTGCCAGAACTGAAGACAAGAGAAGCCGTCTGTAAAGTTGTCTAGTTGTGTAAGGGAAGCAGGCATAGGAAAGACTGGTAACACTGATAGTGGGTGGTTTCGTGGGCAGAATGGTGGCTGAGGCCTCCCGTATGGGCTGTCGCCTCGGTTTCCTCTAGGTCCAAGCCCTGCGCTACAATTGTCTACTCTACTATGCCATTAGAAAATTAATCAAGATCAAGATCAATCGGACAAGCCAATCCAACTTTCAAGTTGGTAAAAGGTATTGATGAACAGCCTCTGCCAATAAGAAAGATTAATTGTGTTGCAAAAGCCCTTACTGTTTCGGATAAATACCATTCCTCTACCCCCCCCCCCACATAAACCACATTACGCAGTCCAACCTTCACAAAATGGAAAGGTCGAAAATGGAAATGTTGAAAGAGGTAGTGGCTGAATTAACATAATGTTAGTTGACTATTCAAACTGGCATCTACCTATTTCTGTGAGCAAATGTTTACTGAGATGGTATGAATTTTCATGAGCATTTTTTGGAACGCTAAGGTTGGCAGGACTATTAATGAGGGGACGAAATTTGATCAGACCGCTGGATCTGTAAAAATGGCGACCATTCCATTAAAATTGTTTGCGGCTTCAAATACTGATTCATTTCAGGACAAACCTGTGCAAATAAAAGAACTGATTGGGTATAAAGACTCCAAAAAGGGGGACTGTTAGGGAGTGGGGGAGGAGCAGACAAAATGTATACACTTCTAACCCACCTTTTATGTTAGTAAATAGCACTCTAGTCGAAGGTTGAGATAACTTGATAGAGGCTTAATTTTAGTTAAAATGTAGCTTTTTATAAAAATCTTTCAACTAAGATAACTAAGAGTGGTGCTGCTTAGTTTCAATTAAAATTTAGCTTTTTATAAAAATCCTTCAACTAAGATAACTAAGAGTGGTGCTGCTTAGTTTCATTCAATTAGTTTTTCTATGAGAAAACGTTCAATAGCAAGCTAAATTCATGAACTTTCATTAATTCGAAACAATATGTGTAAAATTATCAACCAAAATCAGCGTTTTTACACAATTTGACCACTCTTAGTTGTTATGTACTGTTGGTATCTGTTTAGAAAAGCATTATCCACAAAACAGCCAAACATTAGTTCCTTTGGAAGCGTTCCTATCTTGGTTGGATGGAATAGATAATAAAATGAACACTTTACGATCTTGTATCCATGAGAGAATTTCAGTACTGTAGGGAATTTCTGATTCCAGTCTTGCTACAAGCAATAAAGATGCTAATGATTTATGTTGTCACCACACTTCCAGAAAACCCAAGAGCTCAATTAACTAAGCCGCTATTGATAATGCTGACAATCTCATAAAGCCGTTGTGACTATGCAACAACCATAGCTACAAAATTTGGCCGTACTGGTCAGACGTGTGAAGAAGGCGAAATTTGGGGGAGGCTAGCCAGCGGACAAACTGGATTTATCCGGACTTTTGCCCCAAACACCGAAAAACCCGGACCGGGAATCTGGGAGGAGGTGAGTGAACCGACCCTCTGGGAGGAGTCTTGGGGTGACATTCCCCCTGGAATTATACAGTACTTGTGGTCATGATCTTTGCTTTACTCTACTGAACAACGAAACGCAGAACATCCTGGTTGTTCGATTCCGATCAGGAAGAAACCCGATATTTTTGAGCTCCGTATTTTCTTTCTTAAGAAAGGATGAAGTGTTTTTCTCGATTCCTCCTGGGTTCAACTTTTTTCCGTTGTCTGGTCAAATCTCGGAGAAAAATCAGAAAAATTCACTCTACCAGCTTTTCGTCACCCCGATACGTAGGAACCTGCGCAAGAAGTGCGGCATGGTCGGTGTTTCGTTGAGTGTGATGTCAACATCAAAAGTTATATTATGTATTTTGTATATATACATACATACATACATATATATATATATATATATATATATATATATATATATATATATATATATATATATATATCTATATATTATTGATAGATAGATATATAGATACAGATCAAGCCACAAGGATT
This sequence comes from Trissonchulus latispiculum, assembly GCA_030248195.1. Lineage (NCBI taxonomy): Eukaryota > Metazoa > Nematoda > Enoplea > Enoplida > Ironidae > Trissonchulus > Trissonchulus latispiculum. Next base: position 28,433 of record JASAND010019047.1, read on the forward strand.
AGTTGAGTATAATCTCAACAAGAATACAGAAACGTACTGTTTTGTTCAGATGAAATGACTTAATGAAAAAACAGCTATGCGCTCAACATTTGATGCTAAGCTCAGATTTCCAGGAGATTAATATCGTTGAAAAATGAGATTCCTTTGAAAAAATATGGAGGCTAATGGAGATAGAGCTACCAATTTTAAACTAGACTAGGACAAAGGAAGTGATAAAAAGAAAGGATTAACAATATTTTATTATATTCAATGTATATGTTCAAATTTATTTGTTTTTATTTCGTTCTTAGTTCTTACTGAGAGGTCATAAACATTATCATTATTTTTGTAGCATAATTTTTGTCATCCTGCTATTAATGTACTATGCAGTATGCACTAGTCCGTTTGGTGTCACTTCAGTTGGAATATGAACTGCTTCTAGCTTGATGCGACTGTGGGCCTCGGTAGCTCAGCCTACAGTGCGATCGGAGCGTTAATCTCAATTATTCAAGTCACACGTGATGAAGTGACAGATAAGTTTCTTTAACTTAAAAGGTGTAGGTATGTTCCATAGCGGAAACAACCATCTGCGATGGACTTATCTTAGCTAAAATTCATGTGCTGCAAATCCAACCAACCATAGAGGGGGTGGGAAGGGTGTAGACCTCTAAAATCGGCGAAACACGGGTTGACCACTCAGCAAGAAATGAAAAAGAGTTGACTCTCTTGTTCCGGAGGGGAATAGGATCCCCTCAGCGATTTTTACAAAGCACTTTACATGCCATTTTTGCAAATTTTGGTAATTTTTTTAAAGCACCTCTCAAAAATCAACAGAAAGCTTGTTTTTACTAATTTTTGGTGCTGCGTGGTTCTGCCCTGGATCTGTGAGCATTTTGGACTGAGCAGATCTGAAAGCGGTTGCAACGATTTCTTGTGCCAAGCTAGGTCTAGGTCCGTGCTTGGATTTGAAATTTTTGAACTTAAAAATTTAGAATTCCTTCAAGATGGAATCTATAGTTACACTTCCAGTCTAAAAAATTAAAAGAAATATCCGGGTTTTCAAGCCATACTGGAGTACAATGTATTTGAACATCAAAAATTGCAAAACCAAAATTCATAATTTATGAAATATAAATTCTAAAGTAGGTAATGTATCTGAAAATAATGTATCTGAAAATATAATTTTTCATTTATTCTTTTTCTTAAGAGAGCATTTTCATCAACAGAACGCATTCATCAAATGAAACTTTTTTACACATTTTTACACACTTTTTTTACAATTTTTTACACTTTTTTGCAGTGCTAAAACAGGTGTGTAAAAATTAATTACTTTATGTAAATGTTCTCATCAATTTACTTTCACAGCCAGCAATATATACAAATAGAACAGAATAATAAAATAGTTACATATCAAAAACACATCGGTACACTCAGTTATTTACAGAACACAGAATATTCTTCAACAAATAATTTATTAAAACCGAAACTTTTTCATTTATTCCTCAGGGCGGGGGCAGTGATAAAAGTTAGGCGTCGATCTCAATAATAAACCTTAACTAAAAATTAAATAAATTATAGGCTAACTATACCGACTACAGGTTAGCTTGAGTTAGCTTGAGGCTAAAACTAGTGGTTAAGAAAGATTCAACCGAGCACAGCGCAAGGAAATATCTTTTCAACTGGCCAAAATAGAACCACAGAACATAGTGAAATGGGGGGGGGGGCTGTCACACAAATAAATTTGTGCTAAACATAGGAAAATAAATAATGTGAAAAGTTTGTGACGATATGGTGTGGGGGAAAACGTCAGCAACACCACAGGGTACCATCGACTAGAAATGAAGGAAAACTGCAGGGCCGGGGAGCGTATCACAAATGCAGATCGATTAAGCGGCAGGGACCTTCCCATCAGGGATCTTTATCTCATGTGGTATCGATACCAACTGGTGAATGAGTCCACCTGAGCAGAGGCCCTTCGTTTCCGCTTGGCCTTCTCTGAGGGACAGCCAAACCACCATTCACCGATCGGGCGGGGATAACCGGAAACAACCTGAAACACAAAAATCGCAAAAAATACAAAAATCGCAAAAAATACAAAAATCGCAAAAAAGAAATATGACCAAATTATCTGTCTGAAGGATCAAATTGGACACCCTGGAACGCTTGCTCACAGTTCACCCCAAATCAAGTTGGGTGGTCTAGCGATCTCAATGAGTTCATATTTGATAGTCTCAGTGATTTTAAAAAAATTCCAAAGATTTTAAATTTTCGAAAATTTGTAAGCATTTTTGAAATTGCAAAGTTAGCCACGTAAGTGGCTGCCTGCAAATGGAATTTTAATGCCTGCGAAGCAACTTGAATTTCACTCTCTGTACTTTTTTCTCATTATTTTTCATTCCTAATTTCATGCTTTCACAATCATTTTCGGTGAAAAGGGACTGTAACATTTTCAATTTCTATTACGTTTTGAATTTTCTGAAAACATGCACTTTTGTAATCAGTCACAACACAAGTGCGATCTTTACATTTGCAATGAAAACAAACAAAGGAAGTAAAAGTGTTAAAGTGCCAAATTACAACTTTTGATTTCATCAACTTTGCAATTTTGATGTGAATGGGAAAATTTGTGACGATTATTAATGTGTCTTGTATTTGTCCATTTTAACCAGTTTTACAGAAAAGGAAGTGCAAGTAAATTGTATTTATGTAGGCACCCCCCACCGATTAGTGATAACATTACACAAATACATTTGCTACAATAATGTATGATTTATGATGCACTGTTATCACTAAAATCACTGTTTAGCTCTTGAGCACTGATAAGATCTTAAAATGGTTGAATGTGCCCAAAAATAGACCAAACAACAACTTATGGTCAATTAAGAAGGCGCCAAAGTGATCCATTTGTTTACAACTTCACAGACACAACAACAAATACCACGGACTGCGACTGACGGATCTTTTGCGCTTCCCCCCCCCCGCCCTAACTTTTGATTTTTCGACCAATAACATTGAAATTATGCATGGGTACATACAAAAATTCGAAAAATATTAAAATCTTAAAGAATTTAAAAAATTTTAAATTTTGGTTTGGTAAGGGGGGAACCAAGGGGAACCGAAAAAGTTTTTGTCTTCGATTTTGTTGAAATGTTGCATACAGAGGTTTTCTGGGCCGCTAAACACAAATCGAAGGTCCGGTTTTTTATTTAGCTTTTCGTTGGTTCAGTATAAGCTAAGATTGTAAGCTTAAGATGTATGTAAGCTTCTGTTTGAACAAATGAAAAGCTGAATCGACAGGCGGACTTTTGATTCGTGTTCAGCGGCACTGAAAACCCCTGTATGAAACTTTTCAGCGAAATCGAAGACAAAAAATTTTCGGTATCCCTTGGTCCCCCCCCTTGCGAATCAAAAAAAAACTCTAATTTCACGAATTCGAAACATTTTGCGATATTTGAACTCAGCGTGATCGAAAACATACCCATACCAAATTTTAGCTCATTTGGTCAACTTTTAAAAGTTTTGAGTGTTGGGGGGTGAACGAGACAAGACCTGACAGACAGCTCACTTCGATACTAGAAAGAGATCATACAATTTTAGACAAATTTTAGCTGCTTTTTGTTTCACATGTTTGCTTGTTTCACTACGCTACACTTTTTCGCTTCTAACAACTTTTGTTAAACTTTCTAAACTTTTGGCGTTCAAGTCGCTAAAAATACTAAAAATTAAATTAATAAAAATAATTAAAAGTGGGAACCTTCATGACTCGCCAGCCAGTGAGTCGGTAGTAGTATCGACCGGCGAAGAGATAGGTCTTTCCGTTGGTCCACTTGAGGGCGGCGTCGACTCGTTTCGGCAGGGTTTCTGAGATCTCTCGGATGTCTCGCGGCCAGCTCTCCGGCATCCCCCATCGGGAATACTTCCAGAAGGAGGAACCTAAAAAAGAAGGAGCTTTTTATATTTGTGTGTTACAACGGATGCCTTTGCCTGCTGTAGAGGCCCGACCCGGCCCGAAATCCGTTGGTAGGACCGAGAAATTTAGTAACTCATAGAGAAATCGGGTCCCATCGAGTCTAAGAATAAGTTGTGTGTGAAAGCACTAAAAAGTTACTCACTCTGTGTAGTTAACATTCTGTTAGTAAATGTTAACATTTCGTAGTATAATTTATCGTTTCCATGCTGTATTGAAGCCTTTGAAGTACTTGTGTTAGTAAACTCTGGGAAATTTGCTTTTGACGAGCAGGGCTTTGTTAGGAGCGGGGCAGGGCGGAAATAGTTTGCCAGAGAGCCGGGTAGACCCGAACAATAAACTATGGGCCGGGCCGGGCCAGGCCGAAAAACTCCGGAACGTGCTCATCGCCAACCTGTCGGTCGCAAGGCAGCGGTCACAGGTCACAACCATTTGATTGCGAAGACCAAAGAATTAATAATCAGCAATTAGTTGGCTGCTTAAGTGGGAGAGTAATTTTGGAAAGTTTCATCAAATTTCAGCTTGATTGGTGCGCTTGATCAACAAACGGGCTAGCAATCTAGTCACCTTTGAAAAAATATGGTTTATCATCATAGTTCCATATCATGGCGGCGTCTATACTTGTGGGCATGTCAACGAGACCGATGGATACATTCCTAGGATATCCCTGATATCGTTTACCATTCGGATCAAACAACCAGTACTGATCACCCTAAAATACAAGAAGAAACATCCAAATTAATACAACTCAAAGAAATGCCAGAAATTCCAAACCAGTCACGGAACCATGTAAAAAAGTAAAGGCAAAGAGACCCCTGGAAGAAAACCTACAGAGGTTATAGGGTGTCGGCAAGAGTGTATAATTGCACTATTATTAAGAGGAAGAGTAAGCCACTAGAGGGCTTCTCTTCACTGCATTGCGTAACGGTGCTCCGACCACAATACGCGAATGTTGCCCCGTTTGGGGGGGGGGGTCGACCAAATCGACAGCGCATACCCCCTCTCCGTTTGGTGGGGGGGGGGGTAGCCAAAAAGAGGTCCCCGTTTGGTGGTGGGGGGGGGGAGCCAACAGCCAATCAGATTGCAGAAACCCCCCTCCGTTTGGTGGGGGGGTAGAGCAGAGGATTACGGGAGTTTTTGTTCTATTCGAAAATTTGGTCCCCGTTTGGGGGGGGGGGGGTCGCTGAAATAGGTCACCGTTTGGGGGGGGGTCACAGAAAGTGGTCCTTGTTTGGGGGGGGGGTCGCCAACAGCCAATCAGAATGAGCAAAACTTAGCCTGCTTGAGCGACCCCCCCCCCTCAAACGGGGACCACTTTTGGCTACCCCCCCCCCCCCCAAACGGGGACCACGTTCGACTACCCCCCCCCACCAAACGGAGGGGGGGGTATGCTTGTCGACCCCCCCCCCCAACGGGGGAACAATCCCGTATTGTGGTCGGAGCCCCGTTACGCAATGCAGTTAAGAGAAGCCCTCTAGTGGCTTACTCTTCTTCTAATATATAATAGAACAAAAACTACCGTAATCCTCTGCTCTACCCCCCCACCAAACGGAGGGGGGTTTCTGCAATCTGATTGGCTGTTGGCTACCCCCCCACCACCAAACGGGGACCTCTTTTTGGCTACCCCCCCCCCACCAAACGGAGAGGGGGTATGCAATGTCGATTTGGTCGACCCCCCCCCCACCAAACGGGGGAACATTCGCGTATTGTGGTCGGAGCACCGTTACGCAATGCCAAGAAGAGGAGCCCTCTAGTGGCTTACTCTTCTTCTATAAGGAAATTATTATGGACTCTTGGTGTCGGTGATAATCCCAGACTCAGTAATGTTGACTACATCTGTGAAAGGGGGGCCAGCCCTTCATCAGGCATTACGCCAGAACACAGACTCCTGTTACCTTCCCACCGCAGTGGTACCCATTTACCGACCAGTTAAGGATAGACAGCTGGTTTGACTGGAGCCCACGGCGAATCGATATGTGCTTAGTCCTTTGCTCAAGGGTATTTGTGAAAGCCTTGTGGTTAGCGGGGATTCGAAACTCGGACTGTTGTATCCTTAGTCGAATCCTCAACCACTCGGCCGTCACGGCACGTGAATATTTGAAAAGACTGCAGCTATATTCACTTTACCACTTTAGATCAGTCTTTATTCGTTTGTGAGTAGTAGCAAGAGTACATAATGATACGAGTGTGACAACTACAACAGGCAGGAATTCGAAATTCGAACTTTTGGATTATCGATTCGACGAGGCTACAGTCGTCATCAAGCTAGAAGTTCGTATCCGAACTGAACTGACAGTGAAGGAAAGCATTGCACAAAAAGGACTCAAAATTTCCATTTTACTTTTTCAGAAAAAATAAGATACCTTAAAGAAATAGGTATCACCATCGTAATCGGTAACGGCAGCATCCAAATACCCGGGGAGTCCTTGCCAGTCCTCTGAGATCTTTCGAGGGTAACCCGCGTCATAGGAAGCTTTATTCAGTCGCCAGTATAGATCACCTAAAATTCATAAAATCAATATTCCCAATAGAGCCAATAATACAGAAATCACTAAATAAATAGTTTTTGTTCGGCTAGCCTTAAGATTATAGTCGTGTCGCAAGATGATTTATAATATACTTATTATCATAATATTATATACATATAATATATATACTATAACCAATACATACTTATAATATATAATATACCAATAATATACTTAATTTTGAGACAATTTCAGATTTACGGAATTTTGAGACAATTTCTAGGAAACGTTTGAACCATCAGCCCTATGCTGCTTCCGCCGTCCACAGTTGACGGTGAGTTTTTAAATGTGGGATAAAACAATTCTTTTTTCCAGGTTCTGTCCAAACGTTTGAACTAAGCAGTAACTCCAGTGAAACGAACGACACCCACTAGGTCCTATCAAGGAGCCTACCTTTAAAGGCGTAGGTGGTCCCGTTCCCGAGGACGGTGACGGCATCCAGGGCGGGATCCGAGCAGATGTCGAAGGAGAGATCGAAGGAGTTGAGTCGATCCTTGATCTTCCGCGACCTGGCATCGAATGCGGAGGAAGGCTTGTCCACGGCTTCCTTGGAGTCGTGGGCGTCCTCCTCCCCGCCCAGCGTCAACAGCTTCGGCGGGGCGTGGATGATCCGTTCCGTGGAGCCGGGACGACCTGCAAATTCGACATTATGAAACGACAGTTCGGCTATCTCGTCGGCGAAATGAGATCTTGCCTTGAGCATACATGCCTACGGTCGGTTGTAAAGTGTTTATACAACGATCTATGATTTCTGTCATGAAACCGATACATTGTTGTGTAAAGATTTGACTCTGACGGGAATCGAACCACGGACCTCCAGATCTGTCCAAAGGTTTGGGTATTCCTATTGCGCTGACGCATTGTTGCAACAGACATGCTCAAGACTAAACTTCTGCGAAAATTAACAAAAAAGTGTCCAGAACAAAGATCGAACCATCGCCATCTAGATTGCAAAGCCGGAGCTCTACCACTCAGTTACCACAGCTGAACAAGGTAGACTCAAAGTTTAGCTTACGATACGAAATTATTGCCAACAGTAACAAATTTTTGTACCATATAGGTGCTGTATTCCTTCGATATCGTCCTGATGCAGGTGTATGGTATCGCCCGTATAGCTCTGATAAAATGGCGCCATGATGGCGGCTCTGTTGTCAGAGTGTTTCAGACCCAGAGAATGACCGATTTCGTGAGTGGCCACTGAGTAAAGATCAATACCTTAAAAAGGAGCACAGGTAAAGAGTGCAGTTAAACATAAAAAAGTTAAATAATAAAATCCAAAGCCTCGCCACAATTCTAAATTTCAAAAACTGTCTCATTTTGGTGACAAATATTTTGCAATTTCATTACCTGGTTTTCTGGGCCCCCCTAACCCCTATTGGGAAAATGCTTAAACTGCAGAAATGCTCTGCAAAAATACCCCTTCCAAAGGGCAAAGGAATGTTCAAAAACAGATAGCAAACTTGCATATTCTGAGTGGAGCACCGTTACGCACTGCAATGAAAAAGAGCAGCCTAAGAGAACACTCTAAGTTATTATGCACCCTTGGCGATTTGCAGCATACTCAACAAACAAGGTGCTGTGTTAGCGTTCTGCTAATTGGACACAGCCCAACCAAGTTAACCTCCACCCCTCCCCGCTCCCTGGAAGCAAACCCGAAAAAGCAGTTACAGCAAGAGAGTGCAGTACAAAAGCCAAAGCGTGCTCTGTGCTACCTGAGGCACTGTATCCGTGCAAATACTTGGAGAGGCGCTGCCAGAAGGAATTGGGGCGCTCCACATTGACTGTGGTTGTGTAATAGTAACCTTCAAACAAACACCAACTACAACACAGTAAACGAAATTAACATAATAGTAATTGTGCACAAAAAGCAGCTACACCAACGGGGAAGGTACTGGTAAAATCAAAAGAAACACAGGTTATTTGGTGTGGCACTACGTAGCCAGAGCATACGTAAATCGACTAAGCAGAAGCTGTGTACAGTGAGAAAAATTAGACTGTAGCAAAATGGGTAAATTTAAATTTAAATTTAATTTAATTTAAAATTAAAATTTTCTGTTTCCATTGCTCATAACGACTGCAAACCGGTTAGAACTCTGGATAAGACAAGATATCATAATTCTAATACATTCTAATACAACAGATAGAAGAAGAGTAAGCCACTAGATTAGGGTGATGAAAAATTATTCTTGTATTAATTATGTGTGTTTCAACAACAAAATCCCCCGATTTTCGGTTGAAGTGAAAATGTGGCTCACCCACCGCCAAAACTAGAAAGGGCCAAACTTTCCCCCTCCCGAGAAAATCTATTTCTTTCATGGCAAACGATAGAAACGTTTTTGTGAAAATGACTTACTCTACATAGTATTGCTCATTCTTACAGTCACAGAATTATGAACTCTTGCGTGCATGTGCTTAGCTTTTTATCCTCCACCACTGAAGCTACTATATGCAAAATGATAATGCTAATTATCCATTGCAGCAATAATAATAATAATAATAATAATGATAATAATAATAATAATAATAATAATAATTTACGACAAAGCATACTAACTTTCAGCATTTACAAAAGGGTTCACCCATCACCTAGCAGTTTATGTAGCGTAGTAATTTACAATGGCACTATCGGAGGCCAAAGCACAATGAAGCACATAATAAAGCAAACGGGTGAAATGCAAATTGGCACATGCAAAAATTGCATTTTATTGCAAAAAATGGTTCCATTACCTCTCTGACCTTGACCGGGGGACCAGGGCTCTTCGTCGTCGAAATGCACCGCTCCTCCGTAGCGTGGGAAAAAGGCGTGAGCCAAGATTTGACCTAAATAGGACAGAAACTGCGAAGTTTACAACCTAAAGTTTCAGGTTTTTTAAATTTTAATCCATGAGAAAGTCCCAATTTTTTTCTTAGCTTTCTAATTTTTTTCTAATGTTTCCCAATGCTCCTATTATTTACTCTGCTAAAATTGAACGGAGAATCTTCGGATCAACAGACCTATATGTTAACCATTACACCGCAAAGCCTGCCTGTCGCAAGGCAACAAATGTTTATATACGTACTGATTTTTGTAGTTTATTTACTTATATATCGTTAATTAATTACATTAATTAGTTGCATAATGCGGTTGTATTCTTTTTCTAGCTTGTGAAATATTGTTATAAACTTTATTTATTTTCTTATTTATTTATTTACTTATTTATTTATTTATTTACTTATTTATTTATTTATTTCTGTATTTTTGTACCTCTTCCGTCGAAAGGTTCTCCATCTCCGTGGGCCTTTCGCGCAAACATAACTTCTATGTTAACCTGTCCGCTTTCACGTTTCACAAATTTTAACGGTGAATGCTCCTCCCAAACCTAAAAAGTAAGAAAAATAGGTTTTTGTAGATGGCTAGATGAAAACGGATCATAACAACATCAATGAATTGTTATGACACCATTTCATTCAATAATTTAAGGTGACAGGAAGTTATACGTTTGCAATATTGTTCAAAATCCGCCAAACTAGAAACCAAATAGAAATGTCTAATTAATTAATTAATTCCCTTTAAAAACAATTTAAAACCACATTTTTAGCTTACATGAAAAGCTTTGTCTATAACAGCGTCCACATGATCAGGTCCCATACTTTTGGTATATTTGCTAATTTTGTAGGTGATCGCTTTCGGGCCCCAATAAGAACCTGAAAAGCACAAATATGAAAATAAATTTGCAAATGTCTTCAGAAACCATAGAATAACAACTTCACTTAAACTTAAATTAAGAATAAATACTTTAATACTTATCTGAAAGTCGTGGATTCGAATCCCATTTCCAACTTCAACTTTTGCTTTTTATATGATTATCTGCTATTATCTAATATTATTTTATTATATTTTATACTATCTTATCTTATATTATATTGTCTTATTATTATCTAGTATTCAAGTATTCAAAATTCCTTTAGATGCAGCTTAGAACTGTGGCTGTGGTTTTATCCTTCTGACATTAAGAATGCTAATTAAGTTAACATGAACTTGCTATGACTAGTACTTGTCTGCATCGATTGCTATCCAAATTTTCACACCCATAAACACAGTGATTATTAACCAATAATTAGTTACAGAAAGAAAGTTGCACACCACCAAGCGCCCAAACCGTTATCGAAGTATGGCAGAGGGCCGGGTGTCAAAACTCCATGTTGGATCAGACTTGATGCATACCTTCTATAGTGTATCGTTTTCTGCGTACATGCGAGGAGGACTCCAACTGACTATTCATGTGCAACTCTTCCGAGATATCGGCAACGACGTCCTTCACTCCGCATCGCGGCTCCTCCATTTTCGCGACCGTTCCAGGGTCCAGTCGGCCTGAAATCAGAGACCGAAAAGGGTTCAAATCAGCGTGATCAGCAAATCAGAGATCACTCTATTCCAGAGCATGTCAGTCATTAGTGGACATTAATGTAATGAAAAATCTCAACGGCGAATTTTGTCCCTTTTAGCATTTAGCGTATAGCATGGCGCAGAGTTGGTCGCGGGCCGGATTTTTGCTACCCGCCCCAGCCCGCGGCCCGCAGAAGGGTACCCGCCCCGCCCCGCCCCGAGGCCCGCGGCCCGCAGACAAGTGATACCCGCAAGATACCCGCAAAATTTTTTGCCCTACTCATGTGGAAAACTAAATTAAAACAGCAATTTTCATTTTATTAGGTATATATATATCTGTTTTCCTGACTTTCCAAAAAGTTGGATATTTTATGCTGGTGGTATCCTTTTATGCAGTGCTTTTGTGGTGATTTTTTGAAACGCTATAACTTTCGCAATTTTCGGAGTTGGAACGAGCTTTATAGGTACATCATTTTAAAGCTTTTAACCTGTAGATTCCCATGATTGCCAAATTGGTTTTTCGGTCAAATTTCTAGGTTATAGCAACGAATCCCAACTAATAGGCATTGATAAAATGGACAATTAGACCACGTATCGATTGATTATAAGTGAACGAAAATTGTCCGTAGGATTTGGCAGCAATTTTGAAAAAACTGATTTCCTCAAAAATGGCCGTCACTATAGATAGTTCGAAGGTTGTAAAAGCAAAACTCTTCCTTTTGTGCCCTCTTTCCATCCATAACAACCAAACTGATGTATCTACTATTTAATGAAAGTATAGTGCCAAAAACAGAAAACTCATTCAACTAGATTCAGCTAAATTAATACATTTCTAGGTTTATTAAGCAAACGCCTCTAAACCTTGTAGACTCAGGAACTGTGTCGGATAAGAAGGCCGAAAGTCTTACAGTATATAGTCACGCAAACATTTAAGTTTTATCGGGTCTGAAATCGCTGTAAGCATGAGTTGTGCCGACATTACTGGTCCGCTCTTTTACCTAAGCAAAGCAGCATAGACGCACTATTACCGTTCAGAAAACTTTTAAAAGTAACTGAGAGGTGAAAATACAAATGCAGTATCTTCTGTAACTAGTAAATTTCGTTTAGTTTTAGACAAAAAAATAGTTAAAATTCTTAGGTTAGGCCCGCACAGATACCCGCGCGGGTAGTGCGGGTATTGAAATTTGGTGATACCCGCCCCGCCCCGCGGGTACCCGCGGGTACCCGCGGGCACCCGCGGCCCGCGACCAACTCTGGCATGACGTAATGGTGAACCAATCAGAATTCAAGAAAACTCCCTCGTCGGGGTCGACAAAACAGCCCGTCAATCTAAACATAATTGGGAAGGGGGGTCAGCAACAGCCAATCCAATTACATCCCCCGTTTTAAAGAAAAAAGTAAAGCTATGAGTTTTTGAAACTGACCCACCTCCCATAAGGAGTATTTGGAGAACTATAAAGGAAATCCTCGTGAGCAAAATTGATCAACTTCAACAGCATATTGCTGAGGGAGGACTGACATAACATTAGAGCTTAAGCCGCACATCTTTGGAAAGCTGAGAACGTGCTCTTTCAACTGTTGTGAAATAGCTTTGTTCAAATTTGCTGTGCTGTAATCCCCGTGCCTCCATCCGAGTTGTGAAGCACGATGTGCACTGTGCTTCACAACTGCATTTGTGATGCACGCTGTGCCATGCTTCGAACTGTAGTTGGGAAGCACGCTAAGCACGCTGTAGCGTGCTTCACAACCACAATTTGTAGCTGCTCACTGCTGCGACTGACAACGCGCGCACGTTCAGCTGCCTTTTATACCCAAAAGAATGCAAATCAGTATGCAAATTAGGTATCTGTGAACACTAAATTAGCAAGAGTACATAATAAAGAGTATGAAACTCTTACACTAGCATGTACAAATCATGCTAGGTATGCTCGGTTCATTAACTCGGGACCCCCCCCCCGTAACTTCCGGGGGGGTCCACTCTGCACTAATTACACGCTTTCATATAAGCGTGTGTCTCTGCTGATTGGCCCACTAGCCTAAGGCTTACTGTAAGTGATTTATTAGTTATTTTAATTAATTAATTATAACTTTAATTAGTTTAGTACAATCAAAAAACTAATTCGACAACTTTGTAGCATTTTTTCTGCTCTTTCCAATGATATAAAAATTGTTGCACAATACAAAAATTTGCAGGAATGTAGTGTGCAGCAATTTTTATATCATTGGAAAGAGCAGAAAAAATGCTACAAAGTTGTCGAATTAGTTTTTTGATTGTACTAAACTAATTAAAGTTATAATTAATTAATTAAAATAACTAATAAATTACTTACAGTAAGCCTTAGGCTAGTGGGCCAATCAGCAAGCAGACACACGCTTATATGAAAGCGTGTAATTGGTGCAAAGTGGGACCCCCCGGAAGTTACGGGGGGGTCCCGAGTTAATGAACCGAGCATACCTAGCATGATTTGTACATGCTAGTGTAAGAGTTTCATACTCTTATATTATGTACTCTTGCTATTAGAAACAACCAAACTACAAATGAATCAATATTTTAGTAACTGTTTCAAACCAACCATATATATATATATATATATATATATAGTCCAGAATGAAATCGTTATTAAAACATTGCTGAAGTACCTACACGTTCTGCAAGGGGTTGTGAAACCCGAGTGTTTCGGAAAGCTTAGCACTCGACTTCTTTTGTGGTACTCGGGCTCCGCTTCGTTCCGCCCTCGTACCACAAAAAATTGTCGTGCAAGCTTTCACGAAACACTCGGGTTTGTAATGCACTCGCTTCGCTCGTGCATCACAACCCCTCGCAGTTTCGCTTAGCGTGCCTGTAAATCAGCTAGTGCACTCTATGTTGTACAACAACCTATTCCTATAAAGCTATTTTGCTCTAGCTTATAACCAAGTTTTATTTGGCAAAGTCTAGTCTAAAATAGATCTTTTGACTAAATTTTCAGAATAGGTACAATTTTACAAGTCACAGCGTTTATAGCATTCGAAAGAACATATTCTCAGCTTTCCAAAAATGAGCGGCTTAAACTTTAACGTTGTGTCAGTCGTCAGCAATGTGCTGTTGAAGTTGATAAATTTTGTTCAGTGGGGGCTTTCCTTAATGTGATACGACATTGAACCTTTTTATTTCAGTGGTCAGTATGTTTCATTTATTTTATTTTTATTTCATTTTTCGTTTACCTGTTTCAGGCAATCCAGCGAATCGTTGAAAGGCTCTGAGAGCTTCTTCGAAGTCTTCTCTAGTAACTAAACTATCATGTTGAGATCCATGTCCCGATAGCCAACCATACTCCTTTAGATATTTCTGGAAATAATTGAATTTGAATTAATTTGAATAAATTTAACTAATTAAAAACATTCCCAATTATTAGAAGTATGCAAGCTAGAAATAATACTTAGTGTTATTTTCCATGTTACGTATTTACTGTTTGCACTATTCCTTTGTCACAATCCACACTTTGGGCGTTTCATTCTCAAATTTTTCTTTTTGAACGTTCAAGCGTTAAGTATCTAGTTTTTTTCAATTTACGTACATAGATCTGCAGAAATCAACTTTTTGCCGTGGATGAACTCAGAAAAATGATGAAGACATAAAATCACAGCTTCAAAATTTTCAGACTGATAACAATATATTTCAACCAAGATTTCTTTGAAATGCACCACCAGAACCAAGATCGAACCCTGGCCATTCCGCTTCAAAGTCAGACTTGCTACCCACTAAGCCACAGTGCCAAAATCTGTTCCTCTTTATTAGACTTCATTTCCTATGCCTGCTACAACACAGGACCTCATAAGGTGTGAACCACTTTTGATCCTGCAAATTCAATCTCTGCTTTAGAGATGGCTGCATGGGTTCCCCTCGCAAAATCATTCAAAAAATTAAAAATTCAATATATATCTTGTAATTTCAAAACAGCCGCCTTACGTACTGACCGTGGCATTATCCCTATTAAAGCTTTGGTGAGAGCTCCTGTGAGAGGAAGTGATAAAGCTGTCGGCGGCGTCATCGCTGCGTCGGAGATCCAAAGGACTGGACTGGGACAGACTCAGACAGAGTGTCCAAATCAGGGACCACAAAATCGTGTTCGATGGCGGTGATGATGATGATGATGATGAGGGGAGGGCTGGGGCAGGGAATGTATTGGTCATATTGTGTATTAATTAGGTTAATTAGGTTAATCACACTTGGCACCGGAAATACAGTATAACTGTTAGGGTAGTTGCTACAGGTCCTGGAGCCAAGTGGTGTTGCGCAGCGATGCGTTCGTAATGTTGACAGTAAATGGGAAATTTAGATATCGCTGGGTCCAGTTTTGAACAACCAAGCCTTGTCTGTCAAGAAAAGACAAAAAGTCTGCGATTCAGAATTAATTACTGTAACGAAGCGGTGGGGCTTGCCCGTCGTAAAGTGATTCTGGCAGTTAATAAAGTTGCACTGTAAAACTTGTTTCGTTCCTGTACTGCAGATTTCTGTTGTAAACTTTCTTTCGGATCATTCATAAGACAGCGAAAACTGGGGAATATAAGATGGCGTAGATACTGATCAAACCGTTCATTAATTACCGCATAATTAACAAATCCAGCAAAAAAAGTTGTCCTGAAACATCAAAACATTTACAGTTACGTAGCTGGTTTACAATAATTTTGATGAAATTTATTAGTTTATACTAACTGAAATTGCATCTTTTTTGACCGCAAATCATTACTTAACCCAAGCGGCAATGAAATATGGTGTCTGCAACAATAAAGGCGTGCACCTTTGCAGCTTAATGGTGGCAAAACACATTAGGGCAAACCTACTTTTAGGCAAGAGCAGTCAAAAAATGGTGAAGTAATTTGGGCAATTTATCTTTTAAATTGGCTATTTTCATTCACACTTTTTGACAAACAGGTAATCAGTGTTGTAACACACCTAAAAGTTTCTCTAATCAAATACAACCTTGAATGTTGGAGTGTTACAGGAAACGTCACTTTGATTTGCTAATGTTTGCTTTAAAACTTTATAGAAGACTTAATATATATATTTTTGCTACTAAGACGGAATTTGATGTGAAATTGCATCATTTGATAGACAATTTTTCTTGCAATAATCATTGCTATTTGTGTCAGTACTAAATTTCATATCATATCACTAAATTAGCATAAAGTTAAGTAAATCAATTAGCATGTGCCACTGTAACGTCAAAAACAAAAATTGACAAAACGAGCCATATCTGCTGGTTTCACACAATGGGTACGCAACTTTGACCTAAATTAGACCTGAACTGTATGAAAACAGTAGCTGTATTTTAGTCAATTTTTAGCACAATAATGAAAGAGACAATAACAAGTTTGTCTGAAATCCTGCCAAAAATAAAACAATTTAATATCGTCACGGACTACTAAATTTGAAAGTTTGATTCAAAAACTCTGCCACCAAGAGCTAGGTATGACGTTTCATTGTCACAATTAGGAACTCCCAATTTTTGCCCCCCCCTTCCAATCCTGTGTATGGAATAACCTCACCTCCGCAAAAAAATATTTGTGCAATGAATGCAGCTGCAACTCGTGCATAACCGTTCTTCAGTGCAGCAATTGGCTGCAAAGGTTGTTCATAGGGTCAGTGAAAGTTTGAAATCTGCATTAATGAAAATAAAAATTCGGATCAATAATTTTTAGGACTGGCTACTTATAAACCCCTTGGTAACATGAGGAGGTTGCCATAAAAGAAGTTAAATTTAGTGTTAAAGTCAAAGTTCAGACTTGAGTCTTTCAGAGCTACTGTAACGCTTCAGCCCAATGAAATGGAGGGGAATGCTAAAACCTGCATCATCAGGTGACATTGAAATAAGGCGCAAGGAAGAGGAAATTCAGCCTTTCATTCAGGATTGAAAGTAAAGAATTGGCCCAGCCGGGGATCGAACCATGGCCTTTCTGCTCCGGAGTCAGACATACTAACCACTACACCACAGGGCCATCAGCTGAAGTCCCATATCAGGCTTGTCAATCTTTCCTATGTCTTCCCTTACATCTTGGAGTTAACTGTACCCTAAGTTCTTCATTTATTTCTCAGGCTCAAGTGTTCATGAAATAACGAAATGCTGAACGCTTCAAATCCGCGTGTTCTGCAAGAATTCGGAATGACATTAAGAAGAAGAGTAAGCCACAGGTTGCTGAAATTATCAAATTATAGGGACACAGTCCTGCCACAAAACCTTCCTATGAAATTGGCCGAGCCAGAAGTCAACTATATACTAAAGTGATCAACGGCAAAACTGTTGAGCCTTCAAGGTTATGCTCAACCTGTGAACAATAATCTGAGGAAAATTATTCAGGTTAAGATGTGTAATAAACCAACAATCCGAACTTTACTGAGCAGCTCGTTCCAATAAAAACATCACAGCACACAAACGCTGCTACACATCTCACCACAGTGAATCAATAGCTACTTCTCTCCAAAAACGTAGCGGATCTCTTCTCCTGAGTTTTTTGTTTTTTATAACGATTGTTGCTCTGCTAGCTTTCGAAATATTACATTTCCTTCCCCAATCTAAAAACAAATTTGAGTTGCAGACGGTAAATTACGCAAAATTAGGCAATTTTTCCTGAAATACGCACAATTTTTTTTGGGCCGTTGCGCCACAGTACGCAGAAATTTTCCTGCCAGACTAAACGCTATCCGAGAGCTAAGAGCTATAAGCTTAAGAGCCAAAATCTTAAGCATATAAACAAAAACACAGTAACCAAGCAAAACAATAAATCATACTAGCTAAACATAAGGAGAATACAATTACGCAAACAAGGGTTAAGTCAAAAGTTTAGACACAACAGCATAAATACAAAAAACTTTAAGGTTAGTCAATACAGAGTAGATAAATAATAAATCTTTAAATACAGAGTAAATACGATTATATAAGTATTTATTTATACTGTCACAGCGAGAACAAAATATTGAAGGAATGCAAGAAAGCGACATTGGCAGCAGTAAGGTATTAGGGGCTGAGTCCCCTTTAACCCGCCTGCTGTGGAAGAAGCCGCTTACTTGGAATCCAAATGCAGCTTAATAAGTTCTAACAGTTTAACTCCCCCTTGTTGATTAATGTGTAAATCTACAGAACCGTCATATCGTTTTAAATATAAGCTTTTGTCCAAAAATTCCTTGTGGCAATTTAGAAGAGAAACTCGTTCAGGAAACTCAGCTACCAAGGCAGCCAAGCTTTTATTAACCGCCAGAACTCGACGTTCCATACTTGATAATTTTCCGCTTCCGTTACTGTCACAGTGCCGCGGGAGTATCTCCAAAATGCTGAGAGAAACCTCAGGTCGTTCATTCAGAAACCTAATTATACCAGCACGATACTGCCGAATAATGTCCTTGGTCTTCCGAGGTTCCAAGGTCCCATCCGGAGCTCTGCGATCGCTGATGGGCAAGTTGTTCGTTCCTCCCACAATCACGCAATACTTGTACCCAGGATGAGCGGCGGCTCTCGCCAGGGTTCCCACCTGCTCCGGCGAAATTTACTCGGACGCGCTTTCAACAACACAGCGTCGCCCGGTGCAAAAGAAAGATTCCTTGCACTTTTGTCATGGTAAAACTTTTGCCGAGACTGGGCCCGTTTTGCATTAACGCGAACTCTTTCCCGAAGCAATCCAATACCTTCCTGGATTTGGGTGAACAAAGGATCAATCATTATACTGTCACTGCTGAAACTAGACGGAGGCGTAACTGGAAGTCGCACTTGCGTGCCAAACAAGACTTCATAAGGACTCACTCCAGTGGTAGCTTGTGGACTACTTCGGTAGGCAAACAAAACGTATTGCAAGTATTTATCCCAGTTACCCGATTTAGATTCACTATATGACCACAACATGTCCTTAAGTGTTCTAATAAAACGCTCAACTAAGCCGTTTGTCTGAGGCGAGTAGCTTGGAGATTCCTGCTTATGACATCCCAGCAACTTGCAAGTACACCTCAGCAGTTGCGAAACGAACGGACGACCGTTGTCGGACAACAAATACTTGGGCACTCCATACCGCGCAATAATTTCCTCCACTAGGATCTTAGCAATAACCGATGATGTACATCGACGTACAGGAAAAGCCTCAACCCACTTAGAGAAATAGTCCACGAAAACGACAATGAAACGATTGCCCCTTTTCGTTCGTCGAAATGGACCGGCGATATCTACGCCTATTTGTTCGAAAGGTTTGGCGCTGTCCACAGTAACGAGAGGTGGCTTTATAGGGTAGCCTTGGTTCTTCTCAACTTGACAAACTGGACAAGAGCGGCAATAATCTTCGACCTCCCCCTTCATTCCGAACCAGTAATACCTGGTCTGTACTTTGCCCATAGTTTTTGAAAATCCCAGGTGACCAGAAATCGGTGAATCATGCATGTACTCAAGCAGACGCCGTCGTAGCTGCGCAGGCACAACCAACCTGAGAGTATTCCCTGTACGGGATTTCCGATACAACAGGCCGTCTACCGTAATAAACGAACCGTTCTTAAAATATTTGGTCCCTGCATTAATGGAAACACATTCATCGTCCACCTGTTGCGATTGCAACAACTCAGTTCTGGAGAACAAAGTTGGAAATTCAGTTGCAACAATAGCGGAGACTTGAAGCCCAGCGGTACTGCTGTCCAACACACAATGCGGGTACGCCCGAGATAAGGCATCGGGCGCAGTGTTCAATCTTCCTGGCTTGTGTTTCATGGTCATGCCATCGTACTGCATCAAATGCATGGCCCACCTTGCGTATTTACCTTTCAAGTTTCCCTTTGATTTCAGATAAACCAGAGGGTTGTGGTCAGTGTATAAAGTGAACTTTTGCCTATGAATATAAGGATGAAACTTATCCAAAGCCCACAGTACCGCTAGCGCTTCCTGCTCAATTGCCGCAAGCTTCCTTTCACCATCGTCCAACTTTCTGCCGTTTTTGGGGCGTATTAAGTTTAACCGTTCCTTGCCCCACAGAAACGGCGACATCTAGTTTGAAGAACTGGAAGGCGGCGAACCAGGGTTATTATGCGAACTCAAATTATCGGAAGAGATACCTTGTCTGACACTACGACAGTTACGACTAATATGCCCAAACCGGCCGCATCTATAGCACTGGACCTGCCGAATACCCGTACTCCTCCCCTCCTGGGAAACCGCCAGGTCGTCCAACTTTCTTGAAAGGCGAACCATTTGATTTTCGAGTTCAGAGAATTTGTTAGCGACCCAATTAGACTGGCTAGAAACTGCCGCACAGCCAGGAGCGTTCATATTAGATGCCACTTGGCATCCAGCTAGAGCAGATACTGCAGTAACCAAGGAAGCGGTCTGCTCTTGCATAGCTGCTAAACGAGTTTCTAATTCAGACGGAATTGCGGGCTTTCTTTGTTGCAGTGCATATTCAGTTCTACGACCCAGACTAACAATTTCGTCGAAATTTTCCGGGCGGCTCTGCAGGAGCACTTGAGAAATTTCTGGTTTAGACTGATGAACAACATGCATTTTTAAAACTTCCTTCACCTCGGCTTCAGTTTTTGAAGGATAGGCTAATCTAGCCATCTTTCTTAGTTCTCGAACAAAATTATCAAAAGATTCACCCTCATTTTGTTTCCGAGTGTGCAATTGATTCCACATTAAATCAACTTCAGTTCCCTTCATTAATTCCTGCACGAAAAACGTTTCTAGCGCGTCTAAATTTTCCTTAATACCATTGTCCACCTTTTCCCAAATACCGGAAGCCTTTGAATCTAAAGCTATTAAACCAGGAATCAGACGCGCCAGATACGTTTCATTCCAGCCATTGGATAAACCCACCCTGCGTAGTTGTAGAAACCAGTCCTTTGGGTTCTGCTTATGAACATTACCCGTGAATTGAGGAGGAAGAGGGATACCTGCAAACGTCTGCACATGAACTGGTTGATTTTGATTGAATAATCCTTGAAAAGGGTTTTGAACATCCCTGTTTTCCTCAGGGTTCCCTCTTTCCTCTCCGTGCGGGTTGTCACCATGTTCAGGTTGTAAACCCAAAGCTCTGAGTTCTCGGTTACCAATCATAATTATATAGACCAACAAGGCGATATGTTTACAGTTATCTTGTGTTATTGTATTATTCTTGTTGTGGTTGCGGCAGCAGAATCAATTAGAGGAATATCAGTGATACAGGATTACCTTGAAGAACTGATGGCTAGATAAGAGTGATTCCAAACTTGACATGAAGAATTGCAATCTATTCAATCAATCCCGCATAAGAAGATGAGGACCCAGTGCGCCAAAAATGTAATAAACCAACAATCCGAACTTTACTGAGCAGCTCGTTCCAATAAAAACATCACAGCACACAAACGCTGCTACACATCTCACCACAGTGAATCAATAGCTACTTCTCCCCAAAAACGTAGCGGATCTCTTCTCCTGAGTTTTTTGTTTTTTATAACGATTGTTGCTCTGCTAGCTTTCGAAATATTACAAGATGAAATGAACAAGACCAATGAAACTTCTTTGAGGAAACAAGTCACACAAGTCAATGCTGCTTGATCGCCTCACACACAACAACAAGAGTGACAGAGTGTTAGAAAATGTTACAAAAGGGAGTTTGCGGTTTTCAAGACAGCAATCGAAGCCCATTGAACCGTCAACACCAGAAATAGAAATGACAATTGAAAATTGAAATGAAGAATTTCAAACAGAATTAGAAAGGAATGGGAAAACTTTTGCACTCCTAATTCATGTTTGGATCGCATAAGGAACTAATTGAAAAAGTTTTTCCAAAAATTGACATATCGCACGCAAGGAAACTTTGAAGAAAATTAAGAGTGGAAAGTTTTTGAAGGCATCAAAAGGTTGATTGGCCGAAAAATTGTTTAAATAAAATATTTCTTAAAATCTTTGCCTGCAAAAATGTTCCTTACAAAACGAATTGTCTTAGTCTTATTTCTTTTCTCACACACCATATTATTGGCAAATAAGAAATAATTGAAACTTAAGCTTGGTTCGATTGTGCCTGGGTAGCTCAAACGATAGACCATCGCAGTACGCAACGGAAGGTTGTGGGTTCGATCCCCACCAAAGGCCGATGTTTTTTCTATGTAGTATTTATTTAGGTAACATTGGTGGGCTTCCGGGCCAATCCGGTTCCAGTTTAGCCGAAAAATTTCTAAGGAGGTGCAAACTTAAGCAAGCGGGAACGCATATTTTGGCTGTCAAAGTCGGCAAACCCCCAACCCCCGAACGAAAGTCAATCAGGAAGTTTTGAAAACAGCTGACAATAAAGGATCTCTCATTCTTTCGGTCGGTTTTGGTTAATCATCAAGCGATGCTGCCAAAATCCTTATTTTCCTTCCATAAAAGTCGGTCCCAACACAAACAGCAAATGACTGACGTAAAAACCCCCTCTGCGACGAGACATGTGGCATCGTCGAGACAAATAGACCTGAAGACAGTCGTAAAATGAAATTACATCAGTCTAGTGAGGTTTGAGGTAAATTCGGGAGGAGTCGAAATGCCGGAGGAAGTATAGAGCGGTTTTAAGATTTACATGAGGTTAAACGAGGTTAAATGTTAAACGTTAAACGGGTTGAATTTAACCAGACCCTTATCAAGAAAGAGTTAAACAGGATGCGGTGGAGTTAATCGAGTTAAATGCGTTTTACACTACTCTATTTCAAATTTTTTGAATTTTTGAGGCTACAATTTCAGTTGGGTATAGGAATGACGTGGGGAAAACGGGCCCACGACTCAGCAAAAGTGGGTAGACCCTCTCAGGGAATTTGCTTACCAAAAACGCACATTTTTGAGAAAATTTAGAGATTTTTTCAATTTATTTTTAAAATTTATTTAAAATAAGTACATATATAATTGACTGATAAGCAGAAATGTGCAAGAATTGAAATCGGCAGAGAAGACTAAGTTGAAACTTCGATTATAAAAACTAAGACTTGGAAATAGGGAAAGCTGTAACAGTCACAGGATACCCCTTTACTTTAATTAAACTTTACTCGTCTAAGAAGCCACAAAATTTCATTCAAAAATTGCAAGCGGCGAATTTTGCAAAAAACAAGGAAATATCATTTGAAAGGTCACACCGTCGAAGTTGCTAACCGTTTTCGATTCAGACAACTTTGAACGATTTTCCAAAAACCCAAAATGACAACTTTCAATTGTACCACACCTAAACTTAATTTCCCAGAAAGTGTCATTCAAGGTCAGAACAGTCGTTTTTCTTTTCCTGAAAACACAATTTTACACAATTCATTAAATTAATAATATCAACATAAGCTACAAAACAAAGTTTCATTCAACACTTTAAATTGTGCGAAACAGATACGGAGTGTAAACTTTTGCAATCTTATAAGTTTGCAAGTAGGTGGTATAATTACAGGCTATCCAAAATTATTGTTCAAAAGTTTCGCAAACTTTATGTCAAGTCGGAACTATATACGTGAGATTTCGCTGTTCTCTGACCACATATTTGCTAATTGCAGGTCCTGGTGAACAAAATTCGATAGCCAATTTTTAGGTACATGTAGTTACATATTGCAAAAAATGACATAAAAATTATACTGTTCAACCTATACCGCTCAGTTTATCAAAATACAGTGATAGCAGAAGTTGTTGTTGTTGTTGTTGTTAGTTTTACCTGATAGTTCTCAAGTAATAAATATCGTAAATTTTAAGAAATAACATCAGTTTAAGATCGCTTTGACTTCAGGAAGTCATGTTTTCTGCCCGTGATCTTCGCTTCTCCGCCTCTTGCCAAAAGAAAACCAAAAACTGAGCCCTAAAAACTGTTTTCAGAGCACAGAAAAACAGGTCCCACAGCAAAAACTGGGTCGTAACTTTACCCCTTATCAGAAAAACGTATAACCTGGTAGCAGAAGTTGCAAACTACACCCAGAGCTGACAAAACCGTACAAGAACTGTAATTAAACTTTCCGGGCTGGCTGGGGTGTAAAGCAGTGTTCTGGGGCGTGTGCGCTGTCGCTGCAAACGCTGCTTAAATGCTGCACTGATTTCAGGCTTTATCAGTGGGGGGAAATGTGGGTGCAGTTTGCGCTCAATGCATCACACTTTGGGCATTCAACAGTCATATTAGGTCACAGAAAAAAAGGGGTGTAAAGTTTGAGCCGAAACTTTTGCTGAAACTTGCGATGTACCTATGTCTCATCCGAGTTTAACCTTTGAAAGTAAACGAGCAGAATTTCATTACGTAACGTTGCTAATTCTTTTTTAACAGCACAGTCTGGCTGTTAGTCAAAACAAACTTTCCCAGGGTCTTATAGCGAAAGCCTAATGTGGTGTTAAACGTGTTAAATTTAACTCGAACCAAGGAAATGGAAGGTCAAGCCTGGGTGGGAGTTAACAGTTAAAGTTACAAGTTAACAGCAAGCTAAAGAGTTAATTTTAACTCAACTCAGCTCTGCTTTACTCTACTTTATACTCTACTCAGTTTTAGTTGAGCTGGTAAGATGATTGCTGCTTTTAGAAACAATTAAAAAGGTCTCAAAAAATGGGCCCTGGTTAAGCTCGAACCACCGAGCTCCAGCTTTGCAGTCAGACATCCTAACCGTTCAGCCAGGCTGTCTGATGTCAGGTTTGCTGGATTCGCCCGAAATGGAACTATGGACGCTGCAGGAATTCCGTTGCCAAATGTGAAAGAATGAAACCAGGTTTGAGTTTCGAAAGATGTGAAGAAAGTATCCAGGGCGGGGATCGAACCGCCGACCTTTGGATCCTGAGTAGAACGCCCACCACTACGCCGCCTCCCCGGAGAGTGAGACTAGGCTATTAAGCTGATTTCAACCTTTCGAAGTTGCTGATAAATATATATACATATACATATATATATATATATATACATTATATATATATGTATATGTATATATATATACATATATACACAGGATCGCTATCATTACACCACGGAGCGCAGAGTAGCGCTAACAATACGCTTATAATCATTGGCTAGTTCCAAGATTGGGTGGGCTAATCTCCAAAAGATTCGTCAGTTAATTAAATCCACGCTGATTACAATAACTAACTGACTCAAACAACATAATGCTTCATTATTATGACATAAGATTAATAACGTCAACAAATATGTTCGACACAAAAACTGTATTTGACGACTGAGAGCCTTTTCTAGAAAGGGTAGAGTAGAGTAGAGTTCAAATTAACTCTTTTATTTCGTTTTAACTCCACTCACGCTTCAGTTTCCCTCTTTTAACTCTTTCATGAAAAGGATCGAGTTAATTTTAAGTCTACTCTACCCTTTCTTGAAAAGGCCCTGAGAACCTGAGATCCTAAAGTCAAAGCCAAAAGTCTAAGGTTCAGAAAATCCTGGAATAAAGAGCACCCAGAACGGGAAGCTTTTTAATAATTTAGCAGGGGAGAAACGGTGAGACTGAGGGATAGACTTTATTTCCGGAACTGGACAGAAAATAGTGCTGAGCTGAGAGTCAAAAAAAGGGTTATTAAAATGTTTGGAAGGTGAAAATAGATCATAAATTTGTTCAAAAAATTTCACTGAAAAAGCACCTTTGACAGGTACGCACGGGGCTGACAAAGAAGCATTGTGAACTGTCAACCTCAGTTTTTGTATGGAGAACTTTTCGAGCGCGGATGTTCTTAAAATGGTTGACGTTGAATTCTATTTTCGCGTCGGCTGAGTAAACATAAAGTCAAAAAGTTGTGTCTATGTGTGACTAATGCGTTCCTAAGAGTGTTTCCAGCTATTTTCAGATTAACAATTCAGCAGCAGCAACAAAAAACGTTGGACTTGTTGCAAAAGTTGCAGTTTTGCAGTTTGCAATTTCTGAAAGGTTATTGGCAGCAAAAGGAAAGGGAAAAGGGAAACTAGCTTCCTATCCATTGCAAAAAGTTACACCATTTTTAACAAGGAATCATATATTGCAGATGACTGACTGTATCTGTATGCTGGTGCATATATGCTGCACACACACACACTGCATACAAGGAGCACAACTTTTGAACCTTGTATGCTGCATACGTATTGCATACTGCATACAAGGTGCACAACGTTTGTATCAAAAAATTACAATAGTAAAAGAGTCTCCCCGTAGGTAAGTGCTTTCTCGCTCGCTCGCTACAAGCAGAGGATTTATGTCAAATCTGGTATCGAAAAGTCATCGCAAGATATTTCGTTCAGCTTAATTAAGTTTTTACTTCGAATTAGGCCGATTGAACACAGCAACAGGAATGGCAGTGAAAAAGGTCCCCTTGTGTCTGTCATATTTAAGTCGGAACGCACAAAATTTGTTGAATGTCAGCCTGCTGAGTTTCAAACTTTTCAAACTTTAACTAAAATTTCAAAATTCAAATTTCAAATTCAAATTTCAATCTTCATAAGGAAAGTTTAAGGTTGAAATTACACGACTGTTCCATTGGTGCTTTTCCAGATTCGCTATTTTTCTACTTTCCCATATGAGAGCTCCTTTCCCCTTACTCTTCATAATTGTGCAGCCTATTTTGTCCAAAAGGTTTAGCCACTTTAGCTGCTATTATCAAGCGGGGGGCAGTTGTCATCGGATGAACAATTACAACTGCCTTGGGCGTGACTGAAATAACCGTATCGCCTATCGCCTGGAGATCATGTTTCTGTCCGTGATCTTCGTCTCTCCGCTTTTGACTGCGGTCTGCAGAGTGTACAACTAACGGGCTACGTTATGTGCCGAGACAGTGGTCAGGCTCTGACCAAAAGAAAAACTTATCAATGTTTTTAAGCTCGGCCAAATCAAATCAAATCTTTACTTTAACAGTCCTGTGGGACCTGTGGGGGAGTCAGTATTTATGTTAGGCCCTATGATAGCCTCTCAACCGTTGTAACCGTACCACAACTTTACTCTATGCGGCAAACGTTCTGTAATACTTTTTTTACATCAAAACTGACCTTCAACCAAACTAATACCGTAACGTAATAGCTGTAGCAGATTACAGTACTTGTGTCAGAGTGTACCTGCTCAACAATTGTAAGCCAACTTTTTATTCCACAAAAGTGTCTGTATCTTTTCTCCAAAAACAGTTGGTCTCTGTAGTATTAAAACCGTACAAAAGGTTCTCTGGGCTGTAAAATTATAAACTGTAAAATTGAGTGTAGAATTTTTGATGGAACGAAAACTAATTAAAAATAGGACTGGAATACAAAAAACATAGTAGACAGATTAAAATTATGAATCTAACAGTATAAAGGGGCTTAGTATAAAGGTGTTAGAGTCTGCATTTAGTCGTGTATAGGGGAGACCCACTATTTACATTACAGAAATATATAACTGGGAGCTTACAAGAGCAAACATTTATATAACTTTTGGGGGGTCCACATACACACACAGACAGACATACAGCTTAGTACAGAAGCTAAAACCTCCTGCCTGTAACAAATAACAGTCTGATATTAAACTGGTTAGCTACATATTGAAGGAGCTAATAGTTGATAGCTTTTGGTGGCTTACAAACAGAACTGTTACAATACTATCTTGATTATAGCCGCCCGCCAACCCACCCCCACCGTTTTTTTTATTTTTGCAATCCTATAAAATCTGATCTGTAATGGTTTAGGCGAAAAAAACAAAAAGTTCAGAAATTGGTTGTAAGTTAGCAACCTTAGAGCTTGAACTAAACCCTGGTTGCAGTGCACACAGTGCCTAATCCTTTTTATTATGAATTTTTAAATAGAACTACGAATTCCAAACCATTGAAACGTTCAAAAGTTAACGCAGAGGTGAATCTGTGAGGGTCCAAGTCCCCCCAACCCGGTCAAGGTACAAGCACTACCGCCGTCGGTGACAAGAAAAAAATTGCCAAAGGATATGCAAAATTAGTTTTTACACTGAAATTTTAAAAAACTTCCGATTTCGCTGGAAATTGTTAAATTTTGAATTTTTCATGAAAATCAGCCTCGAGGTACAAGAACCCTCAAGCTTTTCTTGGAACAAGCACCCCCCAGGACCCGACCTTATGTTAATGCTTAAAAATGTATATTCATTATAATAATTAATTAATTAATTAATTATAAATAAAAATTTATATTCGATATTAGGATCGAAAATTACGAATACTAAACAGAAACATTAATATCAATTAATATATGTAATACTAATTACGATATTATCCCTTATCAAATCTACAGCACAATTGTAAATTGTACAATTGTAATTAATTAATTATAATTAACATTATAATTAAAAAGGACAAAAGTTGCACGCCTCCAAGAGAGTGAAATGAAAAAATCTGGTCCCTGGTGAAACTCGAACCCACGGTCTTCTGCCTAACGCGTAGACCTTCTAACTAACTGAGCCACAAGGCATCTGAATGGAATGAGCTTAAACCGCAAACCCGGATTCGGGGGAGCATTTCCCAATTATTCCGAAGATTATCTCAATCTAGTGCTGGAATTACAAGATTGTACAAGATTTCAAACGCTTGACATAAAGGTTAGGAGAGCTGTCTTGTTGTTTGTATTGTGAATAAATTAGCAATGATGAATTAGGTTGTCTCGGCCGGTGACAGGGCAGAAAAGCAAAGGAAGAAGAAAGAATAAGACTGCTGTTTGCAGATTGCAAGATTGCAAAATTGCAGAATTGCAGTCAGTCGAGACTGAGAAGACAGCAACCCCCCCCCCGCGCCCGTTAGTCGACAGATTATTGCGAAATTAAAACCGCACAACTGGGCCCGGCTATATGCATAGACACAACATTGTTTTAAAGCTTTGTGCATAAGGCATCAGCTTTCAATGCTTCTCGGCTGCAATTCTGCAATCTAGCAATGACAGCAGCAATAGCGCTGACAAAAGCCACTGAAATCCCGCAAATGCCATTTGGAATTTGGAGAGCGGTACACTTCCTTAACAACCTCCGGTAGGTGGGTCCTGGCCCCTGTTTATGGGACGGCGTTTTTGAACCATAAATATCTTTATCATTTTTTAGCGAAAAAGTGTTTCTGACACCAGCAGGTCCCAGGTAACCGTTTCTTAGATGTACCTGCCTGTGTTGGTCAACAAAAGCATCTAATTTGCTTTCCTAAGAAGTTTTTTCTAGGCTTTCGTCAATTTGGGACGGCGGTAAACTGAAACTGAAAATAATTTTCGATTCAACACGAATTTTACAGTTAACTTTAAGTCAGACAGGAAACGATGAAACTGAAACTGAAAAAATTGACAATCAGAAATGACATGAAAAACAAAATTAAAAGTAAATGAAAATTGACATCCTATGCCACTGACACCAAGAAGAGACCGAGGAGATAGCCCAAGCGGGAGGCGCCAGGCATTGTACCGACGAAACCAGGACCTAGAAGAGAGGAGGGAAGAGGAAGGGAGGTTCACCCTTTCCACTCAGGATTGAAAGCAAAGAATTCTGATCTCGAGACAGACATGCTAACTACTACATCACAGGACCATCAACTGAACTCACATATCAAGCTTATCAATCTTTCCTATGCCTGCTTCCCTTACAATAACGTTAGGAAAAACAGGGGAGGGGGCGTCCTCTCCCTCTCAAAATAATTAAAAACGGGAAGACCCCCTCAATTAGTAGGAATAAATGATAGATCCCTAAGGCGTGTTGGAAAAAGCAAAAAAGCTACAAATTTTGAAGCAAATTTTAGCGTACCGATGTTTCTTAAAAATTTCTAAAAAATTGCGAATATTCGCAAGAGTTTGCCATTTTTACACATTTTGGGGTGCATTCTCCTTAAATTTTGCAATGTTTCGAGGGCGCTAGACCCTCCCCGAAGTCGGAGTAGAGCCATTCATTCTTGAACACCTCAATTCTCAAGAAAAACACCCCGCGACTAACAGAAAAGTTTGATTCAAGAAAGCGAGACAAACTTAGGCAACAGAGCCTGAAATAAGGACACCTCGTTTGCGCCTTAATCCTAAATTGAATTTGGATGAAAAATTACTGAAAAAATGGTTTCACAAAACTACTTTAGGAAAAAAGGAGATTTATTATTGTGGGGGACGGATTAGCCTAATAAAAAGGTGAGAAGTCCACACAATTTCAAACGTTAGAGTGATAGAGATTTTAGCGTTAAGCTTGAGTGATTGGTCCAAGCGTTACCCCGTTCTTTTGTGGGGGGCGACCCATTTCCAATGCACAGTACAGTCGCATTAGTCATAATTTATTCCATGTACTATCCACATTGAGTTTATGTCAACAATTCTAAAGTTCATCCTCATTCGCAGTTCACTCAACCGGCAAATGTCAACTCTCAGACTAACTTATACTTGAAAACTCGCCATAGAATTGCACAGTTAATGTCCGAAAATTCTGTCTGTATAACAAGCTTTGCTGTATGATGTAACTGTATTTCAGGAGGATTTAATTTAACGCTTCGCACAGAATAAAAATAAATTGGATATCAAAAGCTTCACCGCAAGCCTAAGCCTAAACCATGTCATTAATTGAATGAATTACTTGCCTTGAGTTAAAGAAAATTATGGATTTTGAAAAAGTTAGAACATTAGACAACTTCAGTTGAGTCTTCAACATTTTTTACAGCCATCTCACCCCAGTCGGTACTCCGGTTAGGGTAGTGCCAGCTTAGAACGTATGCATTTTTCAGGGAACGGAGATGCTAGCTGACACTGAATAATTAATTCAGTAGCCTCAGCACTTCAACATTTAAATTAAATTTAGTAAGATTCCCTGAATTCACTAATGCAGTCGAGAAACTTTAAACGTTGAATGTCTCCAAAGTTTGGACTCGAATTCAAGCTTAGCTCGATTTTTATTCAGTTTCGTTATTTTTAATTGCAATTTTAGTTTGACCGATTTAGACACTAATTGCGGCCCATGTCAAGTAAAAGTAAAAACCCCAAGAACCTCCACCAGAAAAAAGGAAGTTCTCAAATTTTTGCCACAAATCTGCATCCAGCTCTTGGCAACGGCGGTTTCGTGACTACTACCACTGTAAGGCGGCCAACGACCAAAGGCCGGCCAAGCCAATTGGCTTGGCCGACGAAAAATCCGGCCAACGCACAACACTACATACACAGGAACCCTTATGAAAATAAAAAAGCTCCGAGAAACAACAGTCAGATAAGAACTCACCAAAAAGTGACTTTTATCCTAATATAGGCCCTAATTGCTAATAATAGTCTAAAACTGGGAATGAATTCTATTTCCACAATACACAGACCAAATATTTTTCTTTCTTTCTTTCTTATAATTCTAGCGTAGACAGCACAAACAAGGTAAAGCTAACACGGCAGCCACCTACGTCAAAGTCAAGCTTAAGGCAACTTCAAATGAAAAACCCTTTCCTGACAAAACAAAGGATTAAGGAAAAAACCAATTAATATCATTTTGAAATTTAAAGCCAAAATGTCAAATCACCCGGCAAATATCACGCGACAATTTTGATAGAATCCGAAAATGCATTTTCGAAAGCGCAAAGTTTTCCAAAACTTTGTCCGCAAAAAGCCAAAGGGTTCTAGAAAGCTTGAAGGAGCACGAAAAAGTGGAACCAGAAGCCTTCAAGGACCACCAAGACACACAATTAGTCACTTCCTGCAAACAACAAATGGAATGAATTAATTGTTTGAAGATAAGAAAGAGTATTTGAAAAACTAAACTTCTGCTTTCGGATAAGTAAACAACCCGTTTATGCATTCTTTGCTGGGCCGCATTCCCCTATTGAGTCGAAGAAAGTTCTTAGAAATTAGATACAGGTTTAAGCACCCATAGCCTTGGGTCGGTAAATCGATGTCAAAATATTTTAAAGATCCCCTTGAAAAATGAAATTTTTAATTTTTGAAATTCTATTACCAATCAATCTAGAAGTGTTGGGAAGCATCTATGCAGAATGTGGATGGAATAAATTAAGCTTTGTAAAGATAAAGAGCGGTTTGTGCAATTCATTAGATTGTTTCGATTCGCAAGGAACAATGTTTCTCTCCGACTTTGTTAACGTCGTGTATAGGGACTTTATTTACGGCAGAGCACAAATTTGAAGGCCAGTTATTAATTGAACTTTTCGTTGACTCAGTATAGGCTTTAAAATTAAAGCTTATACTTAGTTAGCAAGAAGCTGACTCCAAAACCTGGCTTCAAGTTCGTGCTCAATGACTTAGAAAACCCTATAAACGTCTTTCAGCAAAATATGTGTCAAAACATTTTGATTGCCTTGCGAACCTTGTCAGAACCACTCCGAATCCAAAAATCTAATTTCACGAAATCAATAACTATAGCAAGATTTGAAATCGATCCAAAACATGCCCATTAACTAATTTCAGCTGCTTCTACTTGAGATTATTAAATGTGTAAATCTTTACACAATATTAGGCAAAACTCTGACTGAAAACCAATTGCTGTCAGATTGTTTGAGTGATAACTCTTGAGACAGATCTGACAACGGTTGCTATAAACAGTTAAAACTTTCTGGTCAATGAACGACAGTTGGTTGCCTTGGGTGTGACTGCAATAACCGCACGACAATTTGGTTTTTGAGAACTGTCCTTGGTCTTTGCTTCTCCGCCTCTTGACTTTTTAGCTGGTTCGCGGACAGCAGCATTTTTCTCCGGGTATCAGGACGCACCACAATGATGCCAAAAAACCAATCCTGTTTCACAATTGTTACATAATTGGGAATTGCTTAAAAAAACAAATGGATCCCTACTAAACTTCCACTCCCACTATGCCTAGAATTAGAATACGCCAGAAAACTACTACCAGGTATCTTTAATGCAGCAAAAACAATAAAATATGGTACAGAAAAAATCAGCAATCACAAAACAAAAGAACGCAGTCAAACATGTACAAATAAAACATCCAAACAAGGTTACAACAGCGTTAGCTTCAAAAAGGACCTACACATACCAACCAAGAATCACAAAGTTACACAAAGTTACAGAAAGACATAGCAGACTCCAAACTACACACACACACACATATATATATATATATATATATATATATATATATATATATATATATATAATCATTCAATGAGGACTAAAGATCGTTTAGCACCGAGGGTTAAACGCATTAAAATTAACTCAATTAAATTAACTAGATTTAGAGAGGCGACTTTAAAATAATAATTAGGTAGGTCTAATAATGCTACAAAATTCTACACACACTCGTTTAATCCTCGAGCGCTCTAACAACAAACTCACACGTTTATTACTTTTCATTGCAGTGTTCTCTACTACAACCTCCAAAACAAATAAGTAAGTATAGTATAAACATAGCAGATTCCTAAACAATAAAGTACCACATTATAATGGTACATATGCCACTTACGTGTACGTAGAACACCGTATTTACAGACAAAACCCACATCATAGAAATAGAAACAAATAAATAGAGACAACAGAAGAATAGCGGTTAAGTGTTTCAAAATTAAAACTTCCAAATACAGTTGAAATGTTTTCTTCAGTGTCCATGTTTTGCTTTTCATTTTTCTAAGTAGAAAAGAATAAGCTAAATAATTAATTTATCAGTTATAATTCTTTCCACACAACCAGGACGGGGGGGTTGGATAGAAACGTTACAGAGCGCCGATTCTAAGTCTCTATGTTATTTCTACCCCTTTTGATGTAAAATGAGGAAGCAACCGCCCCCACTTCCCAAAGAAATTTTCCACACATTTTTAAGAAAGTAGCACACACACACTATTACAATCCTTACAAAACCATCAGCAAAAGAATGTGACTACGAACAGCACAGAGATAGAGATGCATACAAACATTAGGTTGCAATTTTATTGGAGTACATTAAAAGACTTCCTATGTACGGGCCAAAGAATGATACCTAGAGAACTACTGTTCTACTTGCCCCTCCCCTATCTTCCCCGAGGGAGGGGGCGCAACTACAACAGTTCCCAAAAGATTTTATCAGCCCCCCGTGGCTGGTTAGTTTAGCACCATGTCAAAAATGCTTAGAATTACATTCCAGTTTTGGCTTCTGACAAATGGTAAATTCCATAACCATCTTTAAAAAAATTCTGGCATAGAAAAATACTACAAACCAATCTAAATGAAAACATTTACGTAAACAGGACAATGTCAGTGTAAAAGCAAAAAGAATTTTATTAAATTAAATTAAATTGTCCTAAATCGGTAGGGAGGGGGAGGCAGGCGGCGGAGAGAGAAATGGTGGATTTAAATTAAAATTTAAATTTAAATTACATCTCGAGGTGGGGAGTTGTTAAGCAACATAATGATACTGATTAGAATCTTCCTTATCACGACACATATAGTCTCTGTCAATCAGGCTTTCTATGCGCTTCTTCAAATCACCAGGCTGAAACAAAATAGTCAAAAAAATGCAAATAAAACAAAAATAAACAATTATAATAAAAACTCGTCTAAAATAAAACAAAAATAAATAATACAAACAAAAAAATCGGGTCGAAAAAGTAGTTCCTCTCGTTCATTTTTTTGGTATACGTTGATTCTTTTGCAAGATTCGCCTCATTTATTTGGTCAAATTTGATTTCAAACCAACATCGGCCTGCAGAGTATGCCAATAAATTTAGGTACATTTGCTCGAACAAGAGTATATACGTACATAACACATAAGAGTATGACATGTCAACTCTGTAGTGAATGACCACTGCAAGTATGTTCTGGCTTCAGCACGTTTACACAGAGCGAGTGAGCGTGCCCCATTTCGACTGACTAGCCGATGTGCAACTTTGCCGTTAGCGAGCAAAGGATGTGTGTGTTTACGCTTTGCACAACAGCACAGTACGTGCAAATACATCAAGAAAATGAGGTAAACGGAGGCTAGCAGGCAGCACACACAACGCCAATCATAAAGAAATAATGAAAAACGCCCTGCCCTACATACACTCAGCAGTCACTGTGGCAAAAGCCTTTAGTCCGAAACAGGAGTGGAGCCAACGGGACAAAAACAAAAATAGCACGACAACATTATCCAAACAAAAAAGGGGGTACCTTTGCCGGAAATCGAAGCTGCGAAAACAGCTCCGTGAGGAGGAGATTGTGGGAGAGGGTTTTGCGAGTCTTCATGATGCGGACGATGGCGGCGTCAATCTGGTACTGGCGATCTGCAAAGACCTGCTCCGTCGTGGCCTGCTGCTCCTGTTCCGTTTCCCGCATCTGGATCTCGTTGATCTTGATCCGAATACGGGGCGACGTGAACCCAGAGTTGAACACAAACTCGTCTCCATCCTCAATATCTTTGCCCTGGAGAAAAAACACAACGCAACAGGAAAAAAACAGGCGTAATAATTATAATTCAAGTTAATTCAGTAAAATATTAATTAAATATTGATTATAGTAATCAGCTGGATTCCGAGCAGTACACAGCCTGAAATGTAATTATTTAATTTTATAAATGAAATTCAATTAAATAGCTACATTTTATTTTAGTCGACTAAAAATAAAATTATTATTCGATTTAAAGCTAAGCAAAAATTATCAAGACAACAAAATACACTTTATCTTAGTATTAATAGCAGGAACCCTACTTACTTCTGTGAAATGTGAATCTGACACAACTCTAAGTTAATCTCAACAAAATATGTCAGAGAAGTATTGCAAACCTTAGGATTTTTGGTAATGACCCTGTATTTCCCACAGGCCAGAGATTGAAGTGTTCGTTTCAATTCAACCACATCTCAAATTAATTAAGACTATTAAATCTCTTAGTAACATATCCGTAAAATTAATCAGTAATTATAATTAGACATCAATTAATCAATTTATCCGCAATTAATCATCGACATTTAAAAACATCGTACACTTACTGCCTAAACTACAACAAAAACTTCGGTATCAAACAGCTCAGGGGTTGGCAATGAAAACCTTTACTTAATAAAATGTTATGAAACCAATCTTACAATTTATTTAGAACCTACCCAAATTTGTGGCAGTTTTGATCTCCTCCAAAGTCCACGTATCTTTCTCATTGAACAGCAACAGGATTAGGGTTTGAAACAAAGATACCTGAAGCTCTTTTACCGTCTAAATAAAAACAATTAAAGCAGTATTAATTCAAATGCTAATTAACAATCAAAATAGTGTTTTTTTGCTCTCTAAAAATTGGTTAGGTACGAAAAGATTGCGTAATCTTCTTAAAAATGATTCATGATTAGTAATCCACTCTTAAAAATTGAGGCAAAAATCTATTCAGTTGTTGTTTGTTGAGGTAATGAAATGAGATGAGAAATAGGTACGCAGGCCGATTAACTAATTAATTGATTAACTAATTCAAAAATATTGCACGTACATTTTCCTTAAAATTGGCCTTGAGCAAACACTGTCCCAGCGATGATTGCCATTGTAATTTTCTACCACTATGCTTGGCCAGATAGAATTTCTTGAAAATCTCCTGGTATTCAACCATCTAAACATGCAGAAGAAATAGTAGGACCAGTAGCATAGGTACAAAAAATGTTCGGGGGCGGAAGGTCTTACAGATGACTTTGGAGGCGGGATTTCGTATTTTTTGCTTAACAATCGCATAAGCAGACAAGACTTATACTTCTACTTCAAGTTTAAATATTAATCTAAAAAGTTCCTATGGTTAATATTTTCGATTTATCACAACCGAAAGTGACGCCCTAAAACACAAATCGGGGGTCTGGGGGCAAGAATCCGCCAAAAGTTGAGAAAATTTTTAAATTTTGCCATTAAAGCGCTATTGAAACATTTAATTCTCTTACACTATATATATTTAGCAATTTCTCTAACATAATTTTCAACTTTTCTTATCCGTCAAACTAAGACGCTCCCATTAAGAACTGGGTATTCTGATCATATCAAGCGTTTAAGATATGATGATGATGATACTTGAAATAGCGCAGATAACAACAAAACGACGAAGCAACTGTAAAAAGCTATTAATAACAGACTGTAGTACGACTAAGGAAAAATAATAATATTAATAATATTTTATTTTAATTTCATTCATTTTAATTTTATTTATCCACAATTTAGGGTATAGACTCACAATTCCAGGCATATGAACATCCATGGGGGTATAGGTGGGCCAGTTGCCCATCGTTAGAATGCTGACCGTCATGTCAATGGACCAGGACAGACCCGACATAATCTGCAGATACTGCAAAAATTAAAAGAAAGTACATCAAAATTGAAAAAACAAACAAAAAATCCTAGAGAAAACCGCCAACAAACACACATATTATACGCTTATACCGGAAGAATTTTGACAAAATCTTAGATCACAAGAACACAATAAAAACCTATAAAGTACACCCCCTGTCCCGCCATCCAATTATAACCACGAAAACTGTCAAAACGTAACAAGACGCTAGCCATAAATCAGTAAAAACTGAACTAGAGATGAAAAAATTGTCACAGCAAAAACAAATGTCTAAATTTCCTATATCTATACCTGTTTAAAGCCGAGACCAAGTTCCTTTGAGAGCTCCATATCCTTAAACATGCCCTCCAGTTTACTGGTAAATCCGGCACCACATTCTACAAACGCAGTGGAAATACATTTTATACACACCACATACATTACCACCAAATATCTACGTATAAATACAAATAAATACGTACAATACCAGTACAATACCAGTACAATAATAAAGAACAAGAAAGTTAATTTTCTAAACAAATTTATTATATATACATACGTACGCACTAAACATTTTTATACCGTATGCTTCACATAAACCAATTATCAACAGCACGTTATAATGTATACGAAAATCGAATATAGTTAATGTGAACGTTAAAATAAAAAGTAAAATCATTATACCATACCATATACTTTATTTCGTAAAGCATCATAATTTAGAAACATTTGTATTTGGAAAGTTGGGGGAACGGGAGAAACTTTAACACAAAAGTAAATACACAAGAACCAAAAATGCTCCTTCGTCGCATGTAAAATACATATGAGTACTCTCAGGCAGGTTGTACAAACACGGAAACTAGCCTGTAAAATGCATATGAGTGACGTTGAGGTTGTAAATTAAGGAAAACAAGTTGCAACGGCTTAACATATGAGCCTGTCCTACAACGAGGCTCATATTGGCGTATGTCATAATATAATTTGTCGAAACTGGACCTCCATATAAATAGCACGTAAAGTTTTTCATTACAAAATTGTCCTTCACACATCTTGTCGCTAAGACATTAATACTGTGCATACGCATTATACGGCATGCCACTCTGCGCTCTGACTCAGAGCCATGTGGGGAAAGCATTACGTATGTGAGAGTAGTGTGTCATAGTGTTCCGAGAATACAGTAGGTGTACTATAGTGCTTCCGGAAATAGTAGGTGCCACGGTGTTTCGGGAAACACCAGCTTGCATATGTACAGTTAAACTTGAGGTGTCGCAGTTCACTTCGTTCTCTCCATTTCTTTCAAGCCACAATGTTAACAAGTTATGTCTATTCATTCGTTTTTTCTTTAATATGATGACCTGATGATCTTTAAGAAGGCTGCACTGTGACGCCAATATGAGCCTCGTTGTAGGACAGGCTCATATGTTAAGCCGTTGCAACTTGTTTTCCTTAATTTACAACCTCAACGTCACTCATATGCATTTTACAGGCTAGTTTCCGTGTTTGTACAACCTGCCTGAGAGTACTCATATGTATTTTACATGCGACGAAGGAGCATTTTTGGTTCTTGTTTTCCATTCTTTTACATATGTATGCGCAAAAAAGAACCAACATAATATAAACCATGCGCAAGCAGATACTATTTTGACCACTTTTGGAAAATTTCATATTTGACCCAAAATCGCTTACGTCCCCACCCCACCCCACCACAGCACTCTACAGCCACTTTGAGCATGCAATTCTATGACAAAAGTTGTTCAGCTCACTTAGGGCTTTCATTTGGTACCAAATTTGACCACTCTTGAAAAATTTCATTTTTGACCGAAAATCGCCTAAGTCCCCACCCCACCCCACCACAGCACGCTACAGCCACTTTGAGCATGCAATTCTATGACAAAAGTTGCTCACCTCACTTAGGGCTTTCATTTGGTACCAAATTTGACCACTCTTGAAAAATTTCATTTTTGACCGAAAATCGCCTAAGTCCCCACCCCACCCCACCGCAGCACTCTACAGCCACTTTGAGCATGCAATTCTATGACAAAAGTTGCCCAGCTCACTTAGGGCTTTCATTTGGTACCAAATTTGACCACTCTTGAAAAATTTCATTTTTGACCGAAAATCGCCTAAGTCCCCACCCCACCCCACCGCAGCACGCTACAGCCACTTTGAGCATGCAATTCTATGACAAAAGTTGCTCACCTCACTTAGGGCTTTCATTTGGTACCAAATTTGACCACTCTTGAAAAATTTCATTTTTGACCGAAAATCGCCTAAGTCCCCACCCCACCCCACCGCAGCACTCTACAGCCACTTTGAGCATGCAATTCTACGACAAAAGTTGCTCAGCTCACTTAGGGCTTTCATTTGGTACCAAATTTGACCACTTTTGAAAATTTCATTTTGGACCACCTGACCCCTTACCGACCTGACCCCTCTGACGGTCAAGTGGAGCCAGCCCAGCAAAATGGGTGCGTTGTACAGCAAAACGGACACCGGAAATGAGCTGGGCGCACCAGAAAACCCCTATAGAGAAAGTTTTGAGAGGCCAAGTAGAGCCTAGTATGAACCTCCAGGAAACGGTTGCCGACATGACCCTCCAGACGACAAAGTGGAACCAGCCCAGCAAGATGGATGGGTCGGACGGCAAAACGGACACCGGATATGAGCCGGGCGCACCAGAAAACCCCTATAGAGAAAGTTTTGAGAGGCCAAGTAGAGCCTAGTATGGGCCTCCAGGTAGCGGTTGCCGACATGACCCTCCAGACGGCAAAGTGGAACCAGCCCAGCAACTTGGGTCAGTCGTCGGGCATCAAAATTGATAGCGGGAATCGAGTCTCCGTCCGCAAAAACCTTTGTATGCAAGATTTGAGGCTTCCAGGTCGCAAAATAAGCGAAAAAACTAAGTTCAAAGTTGGACCCAAAATTCACCAACTTTGGCAGGCCAGTACCCAAAAATTACGCTCAGGGCCGGAAAATCATATAGCAACTGAACAACCCTGATATGTGTCCTATTCAGCCATATAGGCAGTATTGCCCCACATATAGCCCAGTCTGACTTATTAAGGCGCCTTTGAAGCATACTTTTTGGCCATTTTAGCGTTTTGGCCGACTTTGGCCCCCCGCCAAAAATTTTTTCCGGCTCTGGGAGGCATAAAAACTAGCCTATCGGCTTATTTTTGTTGCGTACTCCAAGAATATATATGGTTTTCATAGGCAAAAATTATTCTATCTTTTGTTATTAAAGCTACAAAACCCCCTTACCAGACGTCAAAGCGGAGAACCGGAAAAAAAACATCACTCTCGTAAGCGATTTTTGGCGCAACTTTTTAACGGAAAGTGGTACGGGGATGAAACTTGGCCAATATACTAAACTCGACACGTACAATTTTTTGCGCACATAATCTGCGCAGGATCTGCGCAGGAATCTGCGCAGCTTCTGCGCAGCCTTGTTTTACACGGCCATTCGACCATTTTCACTCATATTATAGGGGTCGCTACCGCGACCCCTATGATTCGACATCAGTTTTGATGATAGAAAACCCCATCCCGACCCCACCCCGCCCCATCCAAACGTGGCGTATCAAAAAGCTATGACGAAGAATTAACAACAGTATGCAACTCTTAGACTAGACATTTTCTTTGTCCGAACGCCCCCTCCCGAACAAAAAGGAAAGAAAACCGACGCCCCCCCCCAAACTCAGGACAGGTTAAAGGTCTTTTCCCCGGGGACTACAAAGAGGGAGATTTATTGCAAGCAAAAATAGCCAAAAATGTTAGTATTTTTCAGATACTTTCCTTTCAATAACTAGGGGGGAAAATGCCCTCGACGGGCAACCAACTTGGTAGAATAGGGAAAGACTTGAATGTCAAATACACAGTGCACAGTTACAACTGAGATTCTGCTGAAGCGGAAAAATGCCGTTTCTCAGCGACTAAAATGACAGAAACCAGCTTTGTGCGCCGAATAGGGAATCTGCTCGGCGACTAAAATGAAAGAAACCAGCTTTGTGCGCCGAATAGGGAATCTGCTCGGCGACTAAAATGAAATAAACCAGCTTTGTGCGCCGAATAGGGAATCTGCTCGGCGACTAAAATGAAAGAAACCAGCTTTGTGCGTCGAATAGGGATTCTACTCGGCGACTAAAATGAAAGAAACCAGCTTTGTGCGTCGAATAGGGAATCTGCTCGGCGACTAAAATGAAAGAAACCAGCTTTGTGCGCCGAATAGGGAATCTGCTCGGCGACTAAAATGAAAGAAACCAGCTTTGTGCGCCGAATAGGGAATCTGCTCGGCGACTAAAATGAAAGAAACCAGCTTTGTGTGTCGAATAGGGAATCTGCTCGGCGACTAAAATGAAAGAAACCAGCTTTGTGCGCCGAATAGGGAATCTGCTCGGCGACTAAAATGAAAGAAACCAGCTTTGTGCGCCGAATAGAGATTCTACTCGGCGACTAAAATGAAAGAAACCAGCTTTGTGCGCCGAATAGGGAATCTGCTCGGCGACTAAAATGAAAGAAACCAGCTTTGTGCGTCGAATAGGGAATCTGCTCGGCGACTAAAATGAAATAAACCAGCTTTGTGCGCCGAATAGGGAATCTGCTCGGCGACTAAAATGAAAGAAACCAGCTTTGTGCGCCGAATAGGGAATCTGCTCGGCGACTAAAATGAAAGAAACCAGCTTTGTGCGCCGAATAGGGATTCAACTCGGCGACTAAAATGAAAGAAACCAGCTTTGTGCGTCGAATAGGGAATCTGCTCGGCGACTAAAATGAAAGAAACCAGCTTTGTGCGCCGAATAGGGAATCTGCTCGGCGACTAAAATGAAAGAAACCAGCTTTGTGCGCCGAATAGGGAATCTGCTCGGCGACTAAAATGAAAGAAACCAGCTTTGTGCGCCGAATAGGGATTCTACTCGGCGACTAAAATGAAAGAAACCAGCTTTGTGCGCCGAATAGGGAATCTGCTCGGCGACTAAAATCAAAGAAACCAGCTTTGTGCGTCGAATAGGGAATCTGCTCGGCGACTAAAATGAAAGAAACAAGCTTTGTGCGCCGAATAGGGAATCTGCTCGGCGACTAAAATGAAAGAAACCAACTTTGTGCGTCGAATAGGGAATCTGCTCGGCGACTAAAATGAAATAAACCAGCTTTGTGCGCCGAATAGGGAATCTACTCGGCGACTAAAATGAAAGAAACCAGCTTTGTGCGCCGAATAGGGAATCTGCTCGGCGACTAAAATGAAAGAAACCAGCTTTGTGCGCCGAATAGGGAATCTGCTCGGCGACTAAAATGAAAGAAACCAGCTTTGTGTGCCGAATAGGGAATCTGCTCGGCGACTAAAATGAAAGAAACCAGCTTTGTGCGCCGAATAGGGATTCTACTCGGCGACTAAAATGAAAGAAACCAGCTTTATGCGCCGAATAGGGAATCTGCTCGGCGACTAAAATGAAAGAAACCAGCTTTGTGCGTCGAATAGGGAATCTGCTCGGCGACTAAAATGAAAGAAACCAGCTTTGTGCGCCGAATAGGGATTCTACTCGGCGACTAAAATGAAAGAAACCAGCTTTGTGCGCCGAATAGGGAATCTGCTCGGCGACTAAAATGAAAGAAACCAGCTTTGTGCGTCGAATAGGGAATCTGCTCGGCGACTAAAATGAAAGAAACCAGCTTTGTGCGCCGAATAGGGAATCTGCTCGGCGACTAAAATGAAAGAAACCAGCTTTGTGCGCCGAATAGGGATTCTACTCGGCGACTAAAATGAAAGAAACCAGCTTTGTCGCCGAATAGGGAATTCCCTCCTTCCGCCCTATTCGCGCGAACTTCTCTTTTTTTGGAGGAAATATATAGGCAATTATTCTGTTGGGAACTGGTAACGTAAGCATTGCGCTCAATATGACATTTCACGTGCCGGTTGCGTGGTGACTAGGGGTGGCGCTAGATTAATTTCTTTTTGAGCTACCTGATCCGTAAATATTTTACGCATGTATACAACCGCTAGCAGGACCAACAGAAAGCAACAATAAGTATAATACAGTTAACAATACACAATAAGTATATATATATATATATATATATATATATATATATATATATATATATATATACAGTTTAAACAATTTGTGGTCGACAGTCTTTGTGCTAAAACATATGCAATCAATCGCATTACATTCTATATAATGTTTGATTGTGTAAATTCTCGACAAGATCAGAACGGAGCACACCTATACTACATACGTATATCAGCAACATTATCCAAATCGTGTATGCTCTCAATGTTTCTGATAGCACATCAAAGACAGCGTATATATGTCTGTGAAAACCTTGACTTAAGTGCTTGATAAAACTGTTGTTTTGCATTCTGAAGCAATTCTGCCATTTTGAAGCTCTCTATCATTATTCAGCAAAGCAACACATAATAGGCTTCAAAGTTCGCGCGAATAGGGCGGAAGGAGGGAATTCCCTATTCGGCGACAAAGCTGGTTTCTTTCATTTTAGTCGCCGAGTAGAATCCCTATTCGGCGCACAAAGCTGGTTTCTTTCATTTTAGTCGCTGAGAAACGGCATTTTTCCGCTTCAGCAGAATCTCAGTTGTAACTGTGCACCGTGTATTTAACATTCAAGTCTTTCCCTATTCTACCAAGTTGGTTGCCCGTCGAGGCCATTTTCCCCCCTAGTTTCGCTTATTTTTCCGCTGCAGAGAAAATGATGTCAGAGAAGTTGCACATATATATATATACACAATGTATGTAAGCAAAGCTAGCTAGCGTAAACAGGCTGGATGAAAAACGTTATAGTTTAACTGAATGTATTTGCTGAAGCGGAAAAATGCCTGTTAATAGCCATTT
Source organism: Trissonchulus latispiculum (assembly GCA_030248195.1). Taxonomy (NCBI): domain Eukaryota; kingdom Metazoa; phylum Nematoda; class Enoplea; order Enoplida; family Ironidae; genus Trissonchulus; species Trissonchulus latispiculum. Next base: position 72,150 of record JASAND010019047.1, read on the forward strand.
CAGAACTTTATACACGGTGTGTCATTTTAGGGTGGAAGACCACCATTCATAGCCTTTTCAGAACTTAATTCTCGGTGCGTCATCTTAGGCTGGAAGACCACCGTTCATAGCCTTTTCAGAACTTTATACACGGTGCGTTATCTTAGGCTGGAAGACCACCGTTCATAGCCTTTTCAGAACTTTATACACGGTGCGAGGCTGGAAGACCACCGTTCATAGCCTTTTCAGAACTTAATTCACGGTGCGTCATCTTAGGCTGGAAGGCCACTGTTCATTGCCTTTTCAGAGCTTTTTACACGGTGCGTTATCTTAGGCAAGAAGGCTATTTTAAAAGCCAACCTTGGATATGCAGTTACATGACAAAAGCTGCTCTGCTCATTTAGGGCTTTCATTTCAAACCAAATTTGACAACTTTTGGAAATTTTGATTTTTGATCGGTCCTCACCCCTGAGCTCGCTAGGGACACTTTAGAGGGGTCCTCCAATGACATGTTCGCCTCACCATGGGCTTTCACTTGATACCAAACTTGGCCACTTTTGGAAAAATCGATTTTTGACCATTTTGGACCGGTCCAGACCCTGGTCAGGGCCCACAGGCTGCTGAGGCCACTTTGGAGGGGTCCTCCAGCGACAAAAAATGTTCGCCTCACCAAGGGCTTTCATTTGAAACCAAACTTAAAAACTTTTCAAAAAATCGATTTTTGACCAGTCCGGACCCTGTCAGGGCGCCACAGGCCGCTGGGTCCACTTTGGAGGGGTCCTCCGATGACAAAACTTGTTCGCCTCACCAAGGGCTTTCATTTGATACCAAACGTAGCCACTTTTGGAAAATTCGATTTTTGGGCATTTTGGACCGGTCCGGAGCCTGGTCAGGGCGCCACAGGCCGCTGGGTCCACTTTGGAGGGGTCCTCCGATGACAAAAATTGTTCGCCTCACCAAGGGCTTTCATTTGATACCAAACTTAGCCACTTTTGGAAAATTCGATTTTTGGGCATTTTGGACCGGTCGAGAGCCTGGTCAGGGCGCCACAGGCCGCTGGATCCACTTTGGAGGGGTCCTCCAATGACAAAAAATGTTCGCCTCACCAAGGGCTTTCATTTGATACCAGACTTGGTCACTTTTTGAAAAATTGATTTTTGGCCATTTTGGACCGGTCCGGACCCTGGTCAGGGCGCCACAGGCCGCTGGATCCACTTTGGAGGGGTCCTCCAATGACAAAAAATGTTCGCCTCACCAAGGGCTTTCATTTGATACCAGACTTGGCCACTTTTGGAAAAATCGATTTTTGGTCATTTTGGACCGGTCCGGACCCTGGTCAGGGCGCCACAGGCCGCTGGGTCCACTTTGGAGGGGTCCTCCAATGACAAAAAATGTTCGCCTCACCAAGCGCTTTCATTTGATACCAAACTTGGTCACTTTTGGAAAAATCGATTTTTGGCCATTTTGGACCCGGTCCCCGGTCTGGACCCCTGGCCAGGGCGCCACAGGGGTCCGGGCGAAACCCAGTATAGCCTATGCTGTAGTGCTCCCGCACCCCACCCCAAACCCCAAATAAGAGAGACCTGCTCACTGTAGATATTTCTGTAGAAGAGGTTAAAGTTGGAGTTGCGACACGGTAGGGCCCACCACCATCAGGGTGCCCCCCAGCCACATGGATAGGTCCTAGAGCGAAACTAATGGGCCCTTTAGATTCACCATATAGGGGTTCCTATTCGAATACAAAACCTCAGCCCAGCAGCTCTTATGTGTAGGGCTCCACAGTCCGTAGACCCAGACCCCCCTTTTACACGTTAACTAGTGACCCCTGGCCAGGGCGCCACAGGAGACCTGCCGACATCTAATATAGCCTATGCAGTAGTCCACTCTGGGGTCATGCCAAAACCCCAATATGAGAGCCCAGCTTCGCTCGCTCCGTTCTATTTCGAAGTGCAATTATTTTCGGACTTAGTTTTTTTCCGGGGGTCACTTGGGAGGACCCCACCGGGGGGGTGGGGCCATCTGGGGGGTCCGGGAACCGCGGAAAGTAATTTCCCCGGAATTGAGGAACTTTTTGTACAAAAAAACCTAAAATAGTATGGCTCTGAAGGGTCTTCCGACCTGTACCCCTGGGGGGAAAAAATGGAGAGAAACGCGACCTGCGCGGGGGGCCAATTTTCATATCTCAAGATCTACCCGGCCGATCCGGCTGAAATTTTCACAGCATGTACCCCTGCCCACAGGCTCTTCACACACCAAGTTTGAGCCCGATCGGTCCACTCCTCCGCTGGCCACAGGCCAAACAATGTCCAGATTGTACACATTGCGTCAAATTTTCCCTATTCTAGGGGGAGCGCTAACGCGCTCCCCCTAATTTAACTAACACTAATTTAATTTAATATAATTTTAATAAACGTTCTCAAAAATGTCCAGAATATAGCACCACAGTCACCTTGCTTCAGCTTTGACAGCATCGACTTTTCGGCGTCAACGGAGGCACTTTTCCCCAGCAGAAGACGCTTGGCCAAATCCTTCTTATAGAAGGCCTCAAACACGTCTTTACCTGAAATCAGCAGCAAAGAATTCAATAAAAAAAACAGAAATAGCCGATAGAAAGAAAAAATCACAAAAAACAACCTCCACCCTCCGCCCCCCCCCAGCACGCACTCACGCACTTTGGACCAATTGACTAGTTGTATTTTCGAGCTGCAGCGTGCAAGCATTTGATTGAATTCAGCGCGAATTTGTTTTGATAAAGAAGTCTGATTTATGGGGGGGCAAGCCAATAGCGTGCAGAGGATGTAGCGAGCTGATAATACACACATAGCGTATGACGCTTGTCACACTCTTATGTATTATGTACGTAATCTTCGTTTAACGTAAATTAACACCAACTTTCCCTCAATTTAATGCTTGAAAAAGGCTCTCTGTCTTCATACATTTGCCGAAGAATGATAGCCTTTAGAATCCATTATATATATTCATTGTCCGTCTACGTCCCACTACGTCATTTTAGTTTACATGCACGCAACGGAAAAACCCTGGTCTCTGTCTTACCATGAATAAATCTGAACAGTACCATAACTTTGTCCATAAGGCGCTCCAATTCTTCCTCTGTCGCCTCCTAAAAAACAAACAACAACAACAATAAAACATAATAAAAAGAAATAAACAAAATAAACGTACAACATACAGTACAGTAATTGCACGTTTCATGTAAGTCAGTCATGATAAACGCCAGGAAATCAATATATAAAACGTATATAACAGAATTTACAAAAACTATTAATTAACTAAATACTATGGACTGTACTTTATCAAAGCAATCAAAGCAATCACTACGTAACATTGAAAAAGGTAATCAATCAAGACAAAAATCATTACGTAACACAAATACACACATGTTTACATAATATGTATATGTATATATAATAAAATATAAGTTATATTATACAAATTAGTGTGACAAACCTTATTTCCAGAACGCAACTTTGAATCCACAAATTTTGCTGAAAAACACAAATCAAAACAGTACACAGTTGGTGCAACAAAATCTGATATCTAATGCAAGCAGAGTCAGTCACTCAAATTTCAGCGCCATTGGCATGTGGGGGAAGGGGGAAGAACCTTAAATATGCAAATTAGCTTGAATTATCCTAAGTCAAAACTGGAAACAAACCCCCCTGGCTACTGCTGAGTTCAATAGTTCGGTTTACAGTGAACTTCTTGAAATTTTAAAACTTTTTGCCCAGAGCCTAATTTTTTCAACGTTAAGAAACTTTCCTCCTCTGAAAGTTGTCCACAACAGAAAGAATTGTAGATTTCACAAAAAATCACAAAAATTTTATAAAATAAATAGATGTTTACAAAACAGAAATAGTGACAGTGTTGTTGCAGCTGCAACGCTCATACCACCCACAAACGGTGCGATCGTAACAAAAGAGCTATTAGAAATAGACAGCATTATCTGAAAAACTAAAAAACAACCTCTACCTTACTCCCCCCCCCGACATAAACCCGGGTGTGTGAAAAACTTAAATATTCCACCCACGTGTACAGTTCCCAAAAATTCAGAAAATAGCCTCTACCCCTTCCCTTGACAAAAAATTGGCTAACGTGTCAACCAGTTGCTAAATACTGCCTGTCTCAATAGGGTTTTTGGGTGTTGAAACCCCCTCCTTTTGGATTGTCCGAAGGAAAATCTTATTCAATATTCCATTACAAAAAAGTGCAAATTCTTGTCAAAACCCCCTGCTTTTCAGTACGTTTTTGTCAATACCCACCACCTCCTTTTCAAAATCTTGGATATTAACAACACAATCTAACATCAGCTCTTCGTGATGACTAAGCCCACTTACTCACCAATGAGTTCAGCGGGCTTATTGGCCCGTTGGTTGATGAAGGCTTCGAAGGAGTCCTTGACGGCCTGGAGGAACTTCTCCTCAGCCTGGAAGGCGATCCGGACCATCTGGTCAGAGCGCTCCTTCAGATCCAGCAAGTCCTGGACCATCTGGCGCTCCCGCTCCGGGTTCAGCACTATGCCGCGACCCACCTTCTGTAACACAGAAATGGCACACAACACTACAGCACAACACACAAACAAACATATTATACGTACGGTAAAGCTCCTTAAAAACTTTATTAAAGCTTAATATAAAAAACCTAGTTAAAAACGTAAAAACTAACCATTTCCCGCAAACACCGCGAACCGTAGTACGTAGCAATTTTCATCCACCAGTTTGGCGATCTTCGAGAAGATTTTGACGCGAAAAACTGGACTTGCCTGAGCATGAGGTCAGCTAGCTTCCCACGAAATTAGTGTAAATTTCTCGTAAAAAGACAATCTGAATTTCGTCAAATTTAACGAAAATTGCTAGTTTTCGTGAAGTTCGCGGGAACGGTGAACTTCGTAAGAAATAAATTTTTAAAGAACTGTACTGTACATCAGGGTTTTTTAGTGATGGGGTCACCCCCACTCACTATAAAGTGTCCAGAAAATGCCAAATTTTATGTTTTTTTGTGAAAATTATACCTGCTTCGCCTGAAGTTTTTGGTCTAAAATCATACATTTTGGCACTAAAACTCGATTTTTGAGCACATTTTAGCTTAGCTGTTGCAGTATACAAATAAAAAAGGCAATTTTTTATTGTATTTTTAGCATTGTAACCGACTTTATTCCCTCGTCCCCCCCACAATTTTGGTCCTCCCCCGTTTCTTTCCATAGACACAAGTATTATAACATAGCAGGGGCGGGCAGAGGAGGCGAAACAAACGTTGGGCGTAACAAGGGGGGGGGGGGAGCAGAAACAAAAAATGAACAATTCAAAAAACAGCAAAACAGAAAGGAGGAAAGGACGGGACCTTCAGATAGCCAGCAAAGGCCTGTCGGAGCTCTGGGATTCCATGTTTGGCTCGGAGGAACAGCTGATACAGTCGCTTCAGATCATCAATGCGATTCTCTGACAGCATAGATTCCAAGCCTAGAATGACAGAACAGAGAAAGCAATTAATTGCTATAACCATGGGATAACGTGGGGTGAATGGGGGGGGGTGCAAACTCTCCCCAGACCAACAAAAACCGGGTAGACCCCTCTGCGAGAAGGAAAAAAGAGCAGACCCTCCCGTCCAATAGGAAAAAAGGTAGTTCCCTCAACCATTGTTACCAAAAATTGGTCATTTTTTGCAAATTTTTCAAACAATTTCGTAAGAAAATTGTAATTGTCCCAGAAATTGTTATTTTTTACTAATTTTTGTTCAAAAATGTTAAAAATTCGCAATTTTTGCCAATTTCGGTGCAGGCCCTCTTAAAAGTTTGGAACTTTTCAGGGGTAGACCTCTCGACGAGGTCGGGGTAGGGCAGATACCCCCAGAATCGGAGCACGTCTTAAGTATGGCTATAACTAATGTGGGGAAAAGAATCAACATGCAAAACACGCAAACATGCGCCTACAATACAGAAGTATAATGAAAAATGCCAGCCTGCAGCCACTAAAGGCAGTCTTAATAATCCGAAACAGGAGAGAGCTAAACCTGTGAGCGCTCTTACGCAGGGAGAACTATCCGTACATACAACGTTAAACAAAGAGAAAACAAGGGTTTTTTCAAATTCGGACATGTGCTTTTCAGTGTGTTTTCTAAGAAAAAGTGTGTTTTTCTAAGAAAATGTGTTTTTCCCAAAAAATTTTTTAAAAAGTTTTTCGCGTTTTAAATGCGTTTAAAATTAATTAATTTAATTTAATTAATTAAATTAAATTAATTTAATTTGAGGAGCAGAAGAATTGGTTGGAGATCTCCTTCTTGCTGTGGTCGATGCTGTTGGAGGATTATCCTTCCACGTGCTCCCTGGGGCGTTGACCAGCGTGCCAAATGAATTCTGCACCAGTTACACAAGTAGAACTGGTGTCGATCTTCGTCACCCAATTAATGATGTAGCCACTAATCATCCTTAAAGTGCCCCCGAGCGAAGGGCAGCCATCTGTAGAAGTCGCTGATCAGTTCTTTAATCAGATGGCATGGCCTTAGATCAGCCTCAACTCGCTATGACTGGTGCTGGATTATCTGTGACTGCATCTGGGTTCCGAAGATCAGCTTATATGGCTCTCACCGTGCTCCGGGAATATGAAGAAGAAGAAATGTGTTTACGACTGTTTTTACTACATATGGCCTATTCCTAGTTGGTTTTTGTCGTTCTAGCGATGAAAGCCAATAGATACTGGTGTGTATGGTCGATTTGGAAAAAGCGAGCTGGGGCAGAGCCCCCCAGAAGCTGAAAATTTTTTAAAAATCGGTAAAAAACCACAATGGAAACAGTTAAACCTTTTGATTTTGTAAACCATATTTTCTTTTGAAAAGGTGCTTGAGATTTATATGCAGCCTAAAGTAACTAATGTGGTACACTAATATAATAAGTATAATTATAGTGATATACTAGAGGATTACAAAAGAAAAAGGACACAAGTACAAAGGTTAGAACGTCAAAGCTTTGAAAAAATGAAGGAAAAAACAAGTGCGCCGTAGGCGCAAAATTTTTTTCAGGTAACAGTCTTCCGTAGTTCAAAACTTTTAAAGAAATTAGTAAAATTTTGCTACTAAATCACAAAATTTCGGTGTGTTTTTACGTGTTTTTCTAAGAAAAAGTGTGCGAAAACAGTAAAAAACACAAAGCCATGGAGAAAACACACACTGTAAGTGTAATATTAATATATATACCCTTGTCCAGAAGTTGTTCCACGTGAAGGGATATAAGCTGTCGCTCTACACAACTGATCAGGGCTTTTCGGGTGGAAAAGTCCAAATAGTGATACAGACGGTCCGATTCCTCCTCTAGACGCTTTTCCACATGCAACAAATATTCGGAGATCTGAAACAAACAAAATAGACGAGTAGTAAACAAGTAAATATAAAAATAAAAATAAGTTAACTGAAAAACCCTTGAATTAAAACTGCCACAACAGCCACGGATAACCTACCTCCAACTTTTCCAGGAGACAGCGACCCTCTGCAGAGTAGAGTTGCTCTGTGGCATCCAGAAACTTTCCCTCAAATATTTGCTCATAAATCTGCAAAAAACAATAAAATTGTCAGCCAATCAGTACGCGCATAAAAAATTGATGATAACCTTCCAGTTAATAGGTAAAAAGGGCAAACCCTGGACAATATCGCCCCTTAAATCTTTGTGCCGTACACAGACTCCAGTTATAACCAATAATAATATGTGCTCAATATTTACAGGCCCTTACACAAGTGGACTTGTGGGAGCATTGTGGCAGCGTGCCACAGCGGCAGGGTGCCTAGAAATTGCCAATTTTTCATGGTCAAAAATTTCAAAAATTTTCCGGCTTCGCCGGAACTAGTTGGTCGAAAATAATCTCTAAAACTTAATTTTCGAACATGTTTTTGCTTAGTTATAACAGTACATGCAGAAAACAGGCGTTTTAAATATTTTCAGCCCATTTTATTCTCCCACAACTGGGGAATTCCCCCTTGTCCCAACCCCATATATTTTTGCCTAGAGAAACCCCAGTATAACGTAAGGTACAAATTCCACGCTGCATGTTCTATATGTAGACCCTCAAGCGGTTCGATTTACCTCAGCACTGTACCAGACAGTAGGCTAATCCTTGTTAACAATCTGACAGGGGCACCACTATTGTAAACTGCTTAACCACAATAACCAACATTTTATAATCTACAGACTTTAATGCCAATATAAGTAGATTTGGCATGCACCCAGATTGGTACAGCAGCAAGCTTGCCTTTTGAATTTTCCCAAAACCTCACCAAGTCTCGTAGTGGCATTTAACAAGCTTGTCGATCTAATTTACAACTAAAAATATTCCGCATAATAATACATGTTCCATCTTAACTCATTCTTTGCTTTACTCTGAACATTTTATTTCTTGTTTATCAGGTTTTTACATGTCGCCGACAAGAAAATGCTCACTATGCAGTCTTATGACAAAAGTCGCTCAGGTCGCATAGGAGTTTCGTTGGCGATCAAAATTGACCACTTTTGAAAAATTTTGTTTTGCTATCCAACCCCCATCGAACCTGACCCTCCAGACGGTCTAGTGAAACTATCTCAGAAAAGCGGATAGCGTGATACCAGAAAACCCTATAGACAAAGTTTTGAGAGGCTAAGTTAAGTCTACCATGGATCTCCCGGGAGGATGAAACATTGTGAGTTAAACGAAACTCGACACGGACTGCAATTTGTTGAAAAATCTGCAAAGCTCCTCTAAGGCAAGTCATTGGGGCGTTATAACTCATATCATAGGAACCCCTGTGACAAATATATAAACGTAAAAGCTAACACAGACAAAAACTATAATAATTACGTAGAAACGGTTTAAGCATAAAAAGCCAAGTAAGACCACGAAAGTTGCAGTTACATAACAGTCGTATGAAAAAGACCATTTTGCATTCAGTTCTGCAGATTTCAGAGAGATCACTGACCGATAAAAGCCCAGCTCCAGTCAAAGGGTCTTTTCGCGCGCGAGTTAAAAGAGGAGCAGAGTTAAAAATTTTAACTAGTTTAACCCTCCAGTCCAGTAAAAATGGACTGTTTAGCTCTTTTAACCCGGTGCACGAAGAGGCCCTAAGACGAACCTTCCCTACACACATATACCTCCAGACTGGAGAGCATTCTGAGTAGATTTTTCAGAAGACCACGATCCACCTGTTCACCGGACCGCTCTCGACGGATCTCTTCCAGGATGCCTTCCACGGTCCGCCGTTCCACGGAGGGATGATTCATAATGCGACTCCGAAACAGGTCCAAACCAGTCTCCCTAGAATAGAAACACATCGTGCCCATTGGCTCTCTCCTGTTTCGGACTAAGACTTTGCCTCAGTGACTGCAGGGCAGGTGTTTTTCATTATTTCTTTATGATTAATGCCTTATATCCTTCGTGGATCCTCCTGCTGGACAGCGTTTACCTCATTTTCTTGATGACAGAATAGAAACAGAGACAGATGCACACAAAGAGGGGGAGCAAAGCCGGGACCAATTCCAGTAATTAGGAAATTAAAAATCTACTGAAGCTAACAAATTATTCCATTTATGGCTCACAATCAATAATGAGCAGCCAGCACATCTAACATGGAGACATAAAATTGTGACTTTTGCATGTGAGACTCGAAACATTCATGTGCTATGTGAGTAACACTTCGGAAACGAAGAAGAATCTCTTAACACGCTCCTTACCAAATTGAGAGCACTGACGAATTCTGTAGGACATAGGTTCTATCAAGATACAGAAATATACTACGAATCATTATCTACAATAATACAGATACAAAACGCATAAGACTCCATCAAACAATACATTTCTGCTCAAGGAAAAAATCAGATCACGCCACGAATAAAAAACCCCCTTGCCCCTGCGGTCAGTGTAACCAAAAATGCTAGAATAACTCACAAGTGCGCAGCAATTAACGTTCTTAACATGTGCTCCTCCACTGATGTCTGCAGACCAAAATTACAGAGGGGTCGGTGAAACGCCCGGGAGGCAAAAAGCAAACCTAACCTTTACAGAAAGGACAGACATGGTAGAACAGTGTGTGGATAAGGTCTGGTTACGGTCGCATTCACTACTTATATAGATCATATGTACGTAGGTACAACTAAATTGCTCCGACAGAAAATTGCTGCACTGTATTACTCTGGCAATCTCTTTCTTAATATTATGGAGAAGCCACGCGATAACACTATAAACGTAAAACTGATGTATATACGTCTGACACACTATTAATTATTTAACATAATACAGTAGAGCTCAAAACAAAGTTAACTGTTTGCCAAGTTCGTAACCTGCGCGAAGTTGGCGGAGTTAGCCGATAAATTGTATAAACACATTGCCCTGAGAGACTGACCATATGATTGCAATGGGACTGCCAGCACTGACTCATCAGGATCAGAAAGTCGGACTGGGAACAGTCGGCGGAGAGGAACTGGGGAAGGGCCGCCTCCACGTGACTCTGACAGATCTCATACAGTCTGTCGTAGAGGCAGCCCGACTGCCGATGTGAGCAAAGATTTTCCACAGCCTATAACAGCAATACACAGACAAACAGAAGTGGTCGGTCACAAATCAAATATTTATACCACAGAAAGAAAGCTGCTCGTATTAAGCATTGTAAATCTCTTACACAACGCATTTAGACGCTGGCTCATATTAAGCATTTTAAAGCTTGCTTTTTAAGTATTTAAATGTAGCCTTAGCTCATATTGTATTTTAAATGCGACATAAAGGAGCATTTTTATTTCTTGTCTTCTTTCATTTTTGGTTTAGTCTGTGACAGCCTATAAATGGAATGAAATGAGCAACCGCCCCACAGTACGCAAACCTTCAATGAATATATGTTTATACATATATGCTCACGTTTGCCTCGGTACTGTGGACCCACCTCAGGGATTGCACCTATTCGCCCCTGGTCCCTACTACTCACAAAAGCGAGACTACACAGGCTACTTCAGTAATTCATATAAATTTAAGTTTTAATATCTTATACATAAATACAAGTACGTATATACGTACGTACGTACATGCATGAAAAGTACGTAATAGCTGCTCAGTTGCCCCTCAAACAAGTGCAATCCCCAGCTTTTGGTCGGAACCTACGCGAAATAGAAACGACTACATATATGGCATTTTTTAAACTTAGAATATGTTTGAATGATACAAAATATATGCCCAAGCTTTAATATTAGCTTAAGAAAAAAATTTTTTTTGACGATAAAAAGAAAATTTATATATACGTACAATACGTGCGTATATATGTACAGAATTTCAAAGTGTTTTACCAAAAAAGTATCGGATATATCTTTTCACTGAAGTAATTCAATTTGAGCTCAACTTTATGAAAAATTGTAATATATACAATTTTTCAATAGCAAAAGCTGTTCCCCTAGCGTACAGGTATGCTACATCTCGCCTACTTACCCAGAACTAACTTGGTGGGATTTAGACCGCACAAGCTACGAATATCTGCATCTAGGCTTTTCGAATCATTTTTACCAATCCACGTTCATATGCAAGATATTCGTGGGACCCAGACTGCGCGGGGAGACTGTAGCATACCAATTCATTTCATTCACCCTCCCAGGGAGTTATATTAACTTTCAAATCACATACAGTTACGCTAAAATGGGGCACAGTGTTACAATTCCACTGGTGGGTCCCTACACACAATAATTACATACGTATATATATATATATATATATGCATAAACAAAGTTTCACCAATAATTACTTATTAAATGGGTTGGTTGAGGTGTGCATCAGTTTAAGAAAACTGTCTTGGCACACCCTCCTTTCAAAATCAGTAAAATATTAGTTTTAACCCCTAAAACCGTTGAATCACCCCCGAAGAAATGGTATTAACAGTTGTTTATTTTCGATTATCTGATTATAATATGATTTTCGATTATTCGATTATAATATGTAATGGCTAACAAGTTTGAGAAACTTTCGACTATTACTTACGGGCGATGGGGCCATTTTGGCGGGTGGCATAATGTCAAAGTTGCTAGCCTCAAGAGATTTCATATTTTGATAGTTTGAGTCGGGATGACCGAGTGGTCTAGGGCACTGGTAAAAACTTCCGATCCTACGGTCGGTGGTTCGATCCCCAGAAGACCACAAAGCTGTCTCGACTCAAGTCAACCCAGCTATCCATCCTAAGCTGGTCGGTAAATGGGTACCACTACGGTGGGAAGGTAACATGAGTCTGTGTAGAAGGGCCGGCCCCTCTTCCACGGATGCAGTCATCATTTGAGGTGACACACCTGGCTCTACGGCTGAGAATCCGGGGATGAGCATCGGCACCCCATGTCCTGTGGCAGGACGGAGATTTCTCCAGGGGCAAACTAAACCATTTGATAGTTTCCAAACTTAACCAGTTTTGAAGACATTGATTTTTGACATTACCGGAAGCGTGCGAGTGGAAACCCGAAACCAGCGCGATGGAGCCACTTTTTGTGGGTGGTATAATGACAAAAGTTGTTCGCCTCGCCAAAGGCTTTCATTATTAATATCAAACTTGACTAGTTTTGAAGACTTTGAATTTCGACACCTGCCGGATCCTAAACACCCAACCAATGCTTGTGGGTCGGGGGTTACGTAGGGCGGTTTTGCACTATGCCCGTCGTGTTCAGCGGGGCTTATTCTAGTGGAGGGAACAAAAACTACCTCCACCTCCCCAAAACCATAGGTGCCCATTTTGGTACCAAAATTTGCACTCAAAATTCGCTCAAAAGACCAAATTTTCAAAAATGTTTCGGCCTCACCGGCGATTTTTAGTCATTTTTTGCCCTTTTGCCCACAAAATCAGCATGTTTTTGCAATAAAAATTAACTTTTACAATGTATGGCAGAAAACAGTTTTACAAAAATTTTCGGCCCCCTTCAACAATTCCTTGTCCCTCGGACTTTTGGGGGACCCCCAAGAAAAAATCCCTAGAATAAGCAGAGTTCAGCGATCCCGATTTACTATACGCGCACCACCAAATTCTGCGCTGAAGCTGATATCCCTGTGCTGAAAAGGCCCACAATGGACGACTGGAAGGAAACCAATCAAAATCAGGCTGTGGGGAACTATCAAAGGCACACCGAATGCATCACCCACAACTACCACACCCTCCCCCACATTTGTCTAACGCAATCCCAGAACCTCCCCCCCCAATTTCTTACTACTGGAACAAAAGCACATGATTTGACACAGTATCATCATTGTGCCCACCTGATACAATTCTTCCAGACTTGTGGCCACCGGCTGTTCTCTGTGTATGGCTTCCACGGCCTCCTGAAGCTTGTCAAGGGCCCCGCTGATGTAGTCAGTGGACAATCGTGGCTTATCTGAAACAGAAACAAAACAAACAACGGATAAACTGGTCCATGACAACAGGGTATTGTTTACAGGAGGGGGGCAGAGCCACCCGAAATCGCACCTCCCACGATTTTTGCTTCCCTCTGGAATTTTTCGGGTGCATTGTGCATACAAAATATATAGGCAAATTTTGAATAAAGCTTTTTTGAGGTTTTCCGTAAAAAATGGCTATTTTTAAGCAAAATCCTGGCATTTTTAAAGATTTTTCATTGTCAATGCAAAATAGTCCAATTTTTGGTTTAGTTTTCCTCTTCCCCCCTCCGAAACTTTCTATCCGGAAAAATCCATAAAAAAATACCCTGGACAGAGCTAGCAAACAACCACAAACAAAACCGAAACCTTAATCCTCTTCTTCTTAATTCTGCTCTGCCTAAACGCGTCAAATTTTTTGCGTATTTTCAGAAACAGATTCCTCCAATAACAACCTGAGAGATCCTCCCCCAAAATGATCCAAACAAATAAAAGTACGCATACACGTAAAATGTCACGAACAACACATTCAAAATCAAAGGCTTACCCTTAAATCCCTTAATCACAAGCTTCTTGGCACCGCCTTGACTGAGAGGTGAGACCATTTTGTGTATACCATTCTGCGGGGAGACGAGGGAAAAGTTGGACTTAACTTCCAGAAGGGCGGCTGAGTCATCGTTCAGGGCTCCCCCGGTCTGCTCAGAGCAAGGGGAGGAGGAGGAGGGGGGCTGGGGGGAGGAGCTGACCCCCAGATCTGCTGGATCGACGGTTCCGGTCACGTGATCCAAGCAGTCACTGTAGACAGCAGGTGAGGGCTCACTTCCACTGGAGGAGGACATGCCGTTGTTATGGGGCGGACCAGGGTCCGGTCCGGAGAGACAGGCTTTCTTTGACAGTAGAGCTGACGAAGACAGATCAAGCTTACGTTTCAGATTAGAGTTCAGCGATGAAACTACGGAAGGGGCAACCGCAACAGGGGGACCAGCAGCAGAAAGTTCAGACGGAAAACAGGAGGTCGGGGCAGGACTGGAATTGGGAGACGAATTCGGAGCGACTGCGGCAGAAGAGGAATTGTTGGCGATGGCGGAGGAATGACTGGAAGTGGTCCTCGCAAAGGATGACATGGAGATCCAAATCGGCTACACCTGTGAACATGGGGTGGGACCAGTCCAAAAAAGCGGACAACAGAAATATACGTATGCGTACAAAATATTATAACAACAAAGCAATTTGTTGCTTAGATATGCTGCAAGAACCAGTCAAGTATATACGTACGTATTAATTATATATAAATTAACGTAAAATTCAGAAGGGAATATTTCAGGCAAATAACCACGTAGGCAGGTACAAACAGCTTAGACTAAAATGAAACAAAAGTTAACACCACATTAAAACAGATGAAAGGTAGTACGCAAAGGCTGCAGTGCCTGGGTTTTCTCTAGTCACAAAGAAGTGGGGGAAAGTTCGGGATGGGGAGAACAACAGTGGAGGGAGAATGAACTGGACTAAAAAGGATAAGAAAGATAAAAAGTCGCGCCGACGGCGCGAAAAAGTGGCCAAAATTTAGGTGTTTTTAGGGTATATATATATATAAATTTTGCAAAAATTTTTCAAAAATGTTCAAATTTTTGGTTGAAAGTGTTCATTGTTGAGAGAAATACGCGTACTTTTTAACAGTTTTATGTACTTTCTGACTCAATATTGACCTTATTTTAGATTTAGGAACATGTGGGCAATCAAGCTTTCGAGTTTGAAATCCCTGTTTTATGTTAAAATTACTTCATGTTTAGATGTTTTTTGGCATTAGCAATGGCTGAAAATGCTATTTTTGGCATAAACATAGAAAAAATTTTGGGGGTGGTTTGGGGGTCATATATAGTTTCCTTTGGGGGGGGGGTTGTCCCCCCCCCCGAAATTTTCGACCAACTTTACCCCCCCCCCCAGATTTTCTGACTTACCCTCCCCCAACTTTCGGCTACCCCCCCCGAACCCCCCCAAACGATTTTTGGACCCAAAAAGTTAGCTAATTTTGGCATTTGGCTAATGGTCATTTTTTGAAAAATTTTTCTCAAATTTTGGCTTAAGGTGCTGGTATCCTTTTGTGCAGTGCTTTAGTGGTGATTTTTCTAGACTCTGTAACTTTCGCAATTTTGGGAGTTGGAATGAGCTTTATACATCATTTTAAACATACATGCGCAAGGGGTGTACTGAGGGTGTACCAGGTACACCCTAATTTCTGGGGGGACCGCGCAGTGCGCAAGCAAAATCAGGGGGACCGCGGAGCGCGAGCGAAGCGAGCGCTTTTCATTAAGTCAATATTGCACAATTCAGCGTGAACTATTCAAAAAAACCATGCTCAAATTAGTACGTAAATATTGTTATTCTGTCATCTGTGAAATGAACAAGTGGGAAAAATGCCCTAGACGGGCATGCAATGGCTAGAATAGGGAAAGAAGGAAGGGCGGAAAAATGCCAATACATACGTATATATACTTGACAGTAGGCACTGAAAATGATAGAAACTAGGGTTCAGCGCCGAGTAGGGAATGCAGTCGACGCTGAAAATGATAGAAACTAGGATCAGCGCCGAATAGGGAATGCAGTCGGCGCTGAAAATGATAGAAACTAGGGTTCAGCTCCGAATAGGGAATGCAGTCGGCGCTGAAAACGATAGAAACTAGGTTCAGCGCCGAATAGGGACGGCTGTCGGGTCATGTTGCTGCGTGGAACAGGCACTTTCTCCGTCCATCCTATTCGCGTGAACTTCGAAACTGAGAGCACTATGGATAAGTTCAGATGAATATATACGGATTCTGTGATGATAAATTTACGTGTGCGAGCTCCTATTGGCGAAATTCCTGATCTAAAATGATGTGTCTTATTTTCTGTGTCCTATTTTTTGTGCTATCTCGAGCTGTGCTTGTTGAGAATAAATTGAGATGTATACCTAAACTAACAGTATTTTCAACCATAACGAGGTGTTAGGTTGCAAATGACGGTTTTAATTGTTTCCATAATTTATTATTACGTACTGTTACTGTTTTGCAAGATAACTCTATTTTCGTAAATAAATAATAGATAGATATTAATACATAAACAATACGTAACTAAAGCCGTGGTAGAAGTAAAAGAAAGAGGAGTTTTAATAAAAGGTAGTTCTGTCAACGTCTTTCTATTCGTAGCCGTGTGATTGGAAGCCCTATGTCTAAGCTAAAAAGGGGCTATGAATTTTATAGTTTGAGCAAAAGATCCATACTGTGAAGTTTTAGTGTCCATTTCCAAGGGCTGAGTTGTTTACGCTGTACAATTGTATGGTAATTTCGCCTTTAAGCGACTCGTGCTGAGCAGTTCACGCGAATAGGATGGACGGAGAAAGTGCCTGTTCCACGCAGCAACATGACCCGACAGCCGTCCCTATTCGGCGCTGAACCTAGTTTCTATCGTTTTCAGCGCCGACTGCATTCCCTATTCGGAGCTGAACCCTAGTTTCTATCATTTTCAGCGCCGACTGCATTCCCTATTCGGCGCTGATCCTAGTTTCTATCATTTTCAGCGTCGACTGCATTCCCTACTCGGCGCTGAACCCTAGTTTCTATCATTTTCAGTGCCTACTGTCAAGTATATATACGTATGTATTGGCATTTTTCCGCCCTTCCTTCTTTCCCTATTCTAGCCATTGCATGCCCGTCTAGGGCATTTTTCCCACTTGTTTCTAGCATTTTTCCGCTGTAGCGCAACTTATAGCCTCGCTCAAACTCTCTGTTTTCCATCATTTTTCCGCTGTAGCGCAACTTATAGCCAGGCTCAATCTCTTCACTCGAACTAAGGTAAACCTCACGACAAGGAAGCCGGAGTCGGTTACCTGGCAATCAAAAAAGCTACTAAACCCCTGGTCAGGGCGCCACAGGCCGCTGGCTTCACTTTGGAGGGGTCCTCCAATGACAAAAACGTTTCCAGAGGGGTTATCGGAAAACAGGATGACGGGGACAGAACTCCCACGGGGGAGGGGGGTCGTCGCGGTGCGTGGGGTACAGAAAATTTGTAAAAACGCAATTGTTTCTTCATCAGAAAACGTTTATGTACAGCAGGGTTATAGGAAAAGAGGATGACGGGGGGCCGAACTCCCACCGGGGAGGGGGGGGGTCGTCGCGCTGCATGGGGTACGGAAAACTTGTAAAAACGCAATTGTTTCTTCATCAGAAAACGTTTACAGACGGGTTATCGGAAAAGAGGATGACGGGGGGCCGAACTCCCACCGGGGGGGGGTCGTCGCGCTGCGTGGGGTACGGAATATTTGTTAAAACGCAACAGTTTCTTCATCAGAAAACGTTTACAGACGGGTTATCGGAAAAGAGGATGACGGGGGGCCGAACTCCCACCGGGGGGGGGGGGTCGTCGCGCTGCGTGGGGTAAGGAAAATTTGACCATTCCCCCCTTGACAAGGGCGCCACAGCTCACTAGGGACACTTTAGAGGGGTCCTCCAATGACAAAAATGTTCGCCTCACCATGGGCTTTCATTTGATACCAAACCTGGAATTTTTAAAAAAATCGATTTTTGAGCAGTCCGGACCCTGGTCAGGGCGCCACAGACCGCTGGGTCCACTTTGGAGGGTCCTCCAATGACAAAAAATGTTCACCTCGCCAAGCGCTTTCATTTGATATCAAATTTGCAAACTTAATCGATTTTTGACCGACCCTTACCCCTGACCAGGGCGCCATAGCTCGCTAGGTACACTTTAGAGGGGTCCTCCAATGACAAAAAATGTTCGCCTCACCATGGGCTTTCATTTGATACCAAACTTGTAATTTTTTAAAAAAATCGATTTTTGACCTGTCCGGACCCTGGTCAGGGCGTCACAGACCGCTGGGTCCACTTTGGAGGGTCCTATAATGACAAAAAATGTTCGTCTCACCAAGCGCTTTCATTTGATATCAAATTTGCAAACTTTTGGAAAAATCGATTTTTGACCGATCCTTGCCCCTGACCAGGGCGCCACAGCTCGCTAGGGACACTTTAGAGGGGTCCTCCAATGACAAAAAATGTTCGCCTCACCAAGGGCTTTCATTTGATACCAAACTTGGCCACTTTTGGAAAAATCGATTTTGGGCCGTTTTGGGACCGGTCCCCGGTCTGGACCCCTGGCCAGGGCGCCACAGGGGTCCGGGCAAAACCTACTATAGCCTATGCTGTAGTGCTCCCGCACCCCATCCCAAATCCCAAATAAGAGAGACCTGCTCACTGTAGATCTTTCTGTAGAAGAGGTTAAAGTTGGAGTTGCGACACGGTAGGGCCCACCACCATCCGGGTGCCCCCCAGCCACATGGATAGGTCCTAGAGCGAAACTAATGGGCCTTTTAGATTCACCGTATAGGGGTTCCTATTCGAATACAAAACATCAGCCCAGCAGCTCTTATGTGTAGGGCTCCACAGTCCGTAGGCCCTAACCCACAGTACACACTAGATTCCTGGCTAGGGCGCCACAGGCCACTGGGTTCACTTTGGAGGGGTCCTCCAATGACAAAAAATGTTCGCCTCACCAAGGGCTTTAATTTGATACCAAACTTGACCACTTTTGGAAATTTCGATTTTTGACCACTTTGACCCCGGACCCGGGTCCGGACCCCTGGCCAGGGCGCCACAGGGGACCGAGCGAAACCTACTATAGCCTATGGCGTAGCCCTCCCGCACCCCAGCCCAAATGCCAAATATGAAAGACCTGCCTACTGTGGGTCTTTCTGTATAAGAGGCCAAAGTCAGAGTTGCGTCACGGTTGGGCCCAGCACCATCAGGATGCCCCCCAGCCACATGGATAGGTCCTAGAGCGAAACTAATGGGCCATTTAGATTCACCATATAGGGGTTCCTATTCGAATACAAAACCTCAGCCCAGCAGCTCTTATGTATAGGGCTCCACAGTCCGTAGGCCCAGACCCCCCATTTTACACGTTAACTACTGACCCCTGGCCAGGGAGCCACAGGAGCCAGATCGAAAATTCATATGCCCTATTCCATGGCGACCCTTTGGGTAATGCTGCATGCCAAACCTGAGACCCCTCGGCCAAGGCCTGCTGTCGTTTACTTAATTACAAATTTTGACTATTTTGGAAATAAACTATCTTCGAAAAAATCGAAATCCTGCTATGTACACAGCCCACTGGGGGGGTCCAACCTGCACCAAAAATTTTTCCCCAGAAATCGGGCACGAGTTGTTCAAAAAAAACCCTAAATAGTATAGAAAATTTTTGAGCTCCGACCTCTAGGGTGGGGGGGAGAAAAAAAAAGTGGAGAGAAAATTTCAATTTTTTATAACTCAAAAACGGCTCGACCGATTTCGCTCAAATTTGCAGAGCATGGACCCCTCGTGAAGGGCTTTCTACTGGTACAATATGAAGGCTCTACCTCAACTCCTCCGCCGGCACCAGGGGAAACTATGATCCAACACTACGCAATGTGCCTGTTTTTCCCTATTCTAGGTAGTGCGCTGACGCGCACTACCTGAGTAGTGCGCTGACGCGCACTACCTGATAAATTCTAGGTAGTGCGCTGACGCGCACTACCTGATAAAAACGAGTGAGAAATTCAGCATGTGTGCATATTTGCGAATGCTTTGAAAATGTCGCGATTCCTGTTGCGTGTTCTACCGCTCTCGCCTCTCCACGTCGCCCGAACCCCCCCTCCCCCAGTTGTGCGAAGGGGGACCGCGCAAAAAGAATTCTGGTACACCCTGTGAAGAGAGACCTTGCCCATGTATGATTTTAAAGCTTATAATCTGTACATTAACACGAGCTTACGAAACTAGCAAAACTGGCAAAAAATAGCAAAAAACTTCCGACATGCTGACATCTGACAGACTGAATATAGAACGAAATATTTTTGAACATCGATTTCTCAAAACTGTAGAATCGGCCAAAATTTTTTCTTGTGCCATGATATGAAGGACATGTGGGCCGAGGGACATTTTTGGATTTGGCTCAACAAGTCTCAGTACCCCAGAAAATCCGGCAAATGCGCGATGACACGAAATTTCGCAACTTTCTATTCAGTTTTTTCACAACTGGAGAAGTTTTAGCTCAAACCAAGAAACATGTCCCTCCGCAATAGGGCGAATTTTCATTAAGCCAAAAATCACGCGAATCCATTGGGCAGTTTTTGAGAAATCAATGTTCAAGACAAAATAATCGCAATTTTGCCAAAATGATTTTTCGGCGAATTCTCTACCTGAATCAGGGTTTTTTTTGTGTAAAATACTGTGTATTTACACAAAAAAAATTAATTTACACAGTGAAAAACTAATTTACACAACAAAATACACAGCCAAATTTTCGAAAATTTTTACAAAAAGTGCTCTGAAAAAATAGTTTTCAAGTCTTTAAGTTTTAAAAAAGCTCTAGCTTTTAACTGGGGGCTGCCGCCCCCAGACCCCCGCCTGTTTCCAATGGTTTAGAATGGTTTTCTGCATTTCTGCATCAACATGGTTATGGGTGTTTTATTCTCCTAAGTCTTAATGCTTCTATATACTTATACAGTTGCGTATAATTTATTTTCGTACTGCGTGCGAATATTCGTAAATAGCTAGTATTTATTCGTATTTAACTATACATATGTTTTCTGAAGCTTTATTCAATATGATTTCTTGTTTATCTCTTGTATATATATATAATAATAAAAGCAGTCAGAGCCTAAAAATAGTTGCCATACAACCCAAGAAATATTCAATACGAAAGCTAAAGGAATACAACTTTTCAATGCCGTTTCTGCCGTTAATTTAAAAAATTTCTCAACTTCTGGGGGGCTCCCCCTCCGTTGTATAATTGTTTTCTGCATTGCGACATGATTATATATAGGTGTTCCATTGTTTCTGCAAGTATATATATACTTCTGCTTATCCAGTTGCGTATAATTTATTTACGTCCAGCGTGCAAATATTAGTAAGACAGTATAGTATAGCTAGTACATATGTACGGTTCAATATCGTTTCTTGTACATATCATGTATCATAAAAAGCAATGTGAGCCACAAAATTGTTGCTGTCTAGCACAATAAATATTCAAAGCGAAAGCTAAAGGAATACAACTTTTCAATGCCGTTTCTGCCGTTAATTTAAAAAATTTCTCAACTTCTGGGGGCTCCGCC
The DNA here is from genome assembly GCA_030248195.1 of Trissonchulus latispiculum. Taxonomy (NCBI): domain Eukaryota; kingdom Metazoa; phylum Nematoda; class Enoplea; order Enoplida; family Ironidae; genus Trissonchulus; species Trissonchulus latispiculum. Next base: position 93,618 of record JASAND010019047.1, read on the forward strand.
CCGAGACCCCCCTCCGTTCTATAATTGGTGTGTCTGTACTATATGGAGCCGTCCCCAGTAGCAGTTAAAGCATCGAACCTTAGTACGTGACCAGCAAGTTTGTGAAAAAATTATTCCAAAAAGTTGGAAAAATAAAGAAATCGTTTCAGTAGGCGAAGTGTTTTTCAGAAATTTGAATTTGTCCAATATTATTTTTGACATTTAATGAATTAATCTTTTTAAACATTTCCATTATGAATTCTATTGCAATTTACAAAATTTTCTCAACTTCTGGGGGGCTCCGCCCGCCAGACCCCCCGCATGGCTTCTTTCGAAATGTTACACAAGTGCAGTTGGCATAACTTTGGCTTGAGTGATCCGAAAATAACATTGTAGCAAGAAAATAACGTCTAAATGTATTTTATTTTATATTACAGTTGAAAAACGACACTTTTAAATTTTACACAGCTTCAAACAAAAATACACAGTGAAATTTAAACTTACACAAGATTTACACAGGTCCGATTTTGAAAAAAAAACCCTGACCTGAATGCAACAAACTCCAGCGAATAGGTATTAATAAAAAGCGCAATTGGACGGTGTATCGATTGAGTATAAATACGCAGAAATTGTCTGTAAGATTTGGCAGCAATTTTGAAAAAACTGATTTCGTCAAAAATGACCATTTTTTGACCCCAAAAATAGTTTTTGGCTTATACTGCCTTAACCACTAGAGTTAGCTCAAAAGTTGTAAAAGCAAAAATGTTCATTTTCCTGCCCTCTTTCCAGCCATAACAACCAATCCGGTGTAGCGATTATGTACTTAGAGAATAATGGCTAAAACCAAAACTTTCTTATCTTTACACCTAAAAATCCGGGACTGGTCCCAGAATGTTAAAGAGCACGAAAATAATGTATTTGGAAAGTTTCATCCACTTTCATAAAGAATTGAAGCTTGTAGGGTCGAATTTACACAAAGCGATACCAGCACCTTAAAATCGCTTTAAAACGGTGCAAAAATGCCAAAACGTTAAAAACAAGCTTTATTTTGAAGAAAAAAGGGCTAAATTGCAGAAAATTTTAATTTTTGGCCATTTTTCGAAATTTCTGAGGTCAAAATTGTGGGGGGAGGTTCGGGGGGTACCCCCATCACATTTCGGGGGGCGACCACTAAAATCCCGAAATTTACCCCCCCCCCCCCGAGACCCTAAATTCCAGGGAAACTATGGGAGGGTTGTGGGAAGTTTAAAAAGAGGGCCCGCCCCGCCCCCAAAATCTCGGGGGAGGCGGCCCCCCAACCCAAATCCCCGTTACACCTATGGGGCTCCTCCCAACATTTTGGGGGAACCCTCTAGAGACCTCCCATCCATAGATGTAGTGTAACGGAGATTTGGGGTGGGCCCCCCCAACCTTTTGGAGGGCCCCTCTGGACTAGACCCCCTCCACCCCCTCCCCCAGGACGCCCCCCACCCAAAACATTTTTTATTTTTATGCCAAAAATCGCATTTTCAGCCGTTTCCAATGCCAATGAACATTTAACTATGAAGCAATTTTGACATTTGACTTAGTTTTTAAACTCGAAAACTTGATTGCCAACATGTTTCGGCACTTATATATACATATATATAAATATGGGGGGACAAAAATTTTGCTTTGGTCTCCCCTTATCGCTAGAAAAAGTTTTTTGTCTCCAATTTGGATAAAGAAGGTGCCCCTGGGGTAATTTCATGAAAATTGATCGTGCGCCCGCAAGAATCGATTTTCATAAAAACCATAAAACGTTGTAACCAGTTACCGTCCGTGATTGTACAACAAATGTACCATGTGGTAAAATCGCTGTAAAAACGTTATAAATTCGTTGTAAAAATTGTAAAACCATTGTAAATTGGTCCAATTTAATTTACAACGATTTTACAACGGTTTAACCACAATTTTACAACGTAGTAAAAATATTGTAAATAGGTATAAAAACCGAGGAAAAACCGTTGTAAATTCGTTAAAATCTCATGGTAAAAACCTAAAACTATATATAAACATTGTAAATCCATTAAAAATATTAAAATTTCATTAAAATTCCGTGGTACAATCATGGTAAAATCGTTGTACCTTGCGCAGCAATTTACAACGATTTTACCCATAAAAGTTCTTCCTGTGCATTTTTTCAACCCCCCCGGAAATTTTTGGGCCCCCCCTACGGGGGAGGGGTAGTCTAGTCGCGCCGAAGGCGCGAAAAGTGGGCCAAAAATGGGGCATTTTTAGGCTAATTTTGGCAAAATTTTTTAAAAAGTCCAAAGTTTTGGCTTAACGTGTTTATCATCGCGAGAAATGCACGTTTATAACGGTTTTATGGACTTCTAGACTCAATATTGACCTTATTCTGGACTCAGAAACATGTTGGCAATCAAGTTTTCGAGTTTAAAAACACTGTCTAATGTTAAAATTACTTAATGATTTATTATTGTATTAGCAATGGCTGAAAATGCGATTTTTGGCATAAAAATAGAAAAATTTTTGGGGGGGAGGTTTGTGGGGGTCGTGGGGGGGGGGGGTTTGGGGGGTCTAACAAGGCCCCCCCAAAATTCCGGGGAGGGCCCCCCCACCTCAAATCCCCGTTACACCTATGGGTACGTATGGCTGAAAATGCGATTTTTGGCATAAAAATTGAAAATTTCTTTTGGGAGAAGTTTGGGGGGGGGTCGTGGGGGGTGTTGGGGAGGTCTGAAAAAGGGCCCCCTCCCAAAATTGCGGGGAGGGTCCCCCCCACCTCAAATCCCCCGTTACACCCATAGTTTTCCTGGAAATTTTGGTTGGAGGGGGGGGGCAAACTTCGAAAATTTGGTGGTCGACCCCCGAAATTTGATGGGGAGCAACCCCCGAACCCCCCCCCAAAATTCGGACCTTAGAAAATTCAAAAAATGGCCTAAAAACGTAAAATTTTCTGTATTTTAACGCTTTTTTTGTTAGAACAAGACTTGTTTTTATCGTTTTAGGCGTTTTACACCGTTTTAAACCGATTTTAAGCCAAAATTTGAGAAAAAAATTTTCAAAAAATGACCATTTTTTAGCAAAATTTAGCTAACTTTTTGGCACCAAAAAGTGCTGGGGGGCAGTGGCGGATCCAGGATTTTGAAAAGGAGGGGGCCCGCTGAAAAATTTTTCCGGGGGGGAGGGGGTCATAGGTGTACCAGGCTACAGTTTGCCCCCTGTGAGACCCCCCCCCACGGAGAGGCCAGACCCCCCTCCCCCCCTACCCGACCTCAACTACTCCCCCCCCCCCAAGCCGAGCTCAAACCCCCCTCCCCCCCCCTAAAATTGGGTCCAAACCAGGTAAAAAATGCAAAATTTTTAAAAATTTTTTTTGCAATTTCTGAAAATTTTTGAAAAAAATTCAAAAAAATGGCTATAAATCACATATAAACAACTAAAGATGGTTATTTATAGCAATTAAAAGGTTATATACGCAATTATAGACCACAATCTGGGCTAATTTAGGCATATTTTAGCACAAATTTGTCAATTTTCAAGCCCTATTTTCGCATACGAAAACTATTGACAGACGCTTCTGAGTATGTTTAATGTACTGTACATCGAAAAATGAGCATTTTTAGCCAATAAAACTTGGGTACAGTTTGGGGGGGTCCCCCTCCCCCAAATTTCGGATTTTGGGGGGGTCCCCCGAGCCAAATTTGGACCTTCTACTCCCCCCCCCCCAACCCAAACAGGTGGTACACCTATGGAGGGGGTAACCAAATTTTTCCGGGAGGGGGGGTAAAAATTTCTTTTTCCAGGAACAAAATATTTTTACAAAATTAAAATTGTGTATGGAAAGGGTACTTAACTTGCCAATTTGAAAACAACTATATATATATATATATATATATATATATATCCCGTGAGTGAAGCAAAGCATGTAGAATTTACACAACAAGTACACGGGGGGTCTGGCGGGCAGAGCCCCCCAGAAGTTGAAGAATTTTTTGAAATCGTGGAAAATTCTGCAATTCAAATGTTTAAAAAGAATAAAAGAGTAGTTAAGACTTAAAATGAGATATTGAGTTGTATAATCGATCCGGGAATTGGATGCTTTTCTGAATTTTCACTTACACAATTTATTCTAGAGCACTTTTAGAAGCGGCCAATTATCAATCCTGCAATAAACTGAAAGCGTTGAGTACAATTAATTATATACTTACAAAACAGGAAAGGAAACAAAATAGAAGACACTTTAACAGACAGAAGTTCTGTCACAGTTATATATATATATATATATATATATATATATATATATATATATATATATATATATATATATATATATATATATATATATATATATATACAAACAA